>RJWJ010005787.1:0-15186 GCA_004363605.1 Indri indri
CATTTTTTTTTTTTTTTTTTTTTTTTTTTTTGAGACAGAGTCTCACTCTCTTGCCTGGGGCGAGTGCCGTGGCATCAGCCTAGCTCACAGCAACCTCAAACTCCTGGGCTCGAGCAATCCTACTGTCTCAGCCTCCTGAGTAGCTGGGACTACAGGCATGCGCCACCATGCCTGGCTAATTTTTTCTATATATATTTTTAGCTGTCCAATTAATTTTCTTTCTATTTTTTTTGGTAGAGACGGGGTCTCGCTCTTGCTCAGGTTGGTCTCGAACTCCTGAGCTCAGAACGATCCGCCCGCCTCGACCTCCCAGAGTGCTAGGATTACAGGCGTGAGCCACCGCACCCGGCCTTTTCCACATGTTTTCAATCCATGGATGCTGAAACTGTGGATATGGAGGGCTGACTGTATATATCTCCCTGACATGTGGCCCTGGCGTGGGGAGCCTAATTGGGATTCCAGGAGCAGCAGAGTCAAGCATGTCTGCCTCTGGTTTGAGAGAAGGGTAATCTGTTAGGAGAATGCCAAGGCCTTGAGCTGTCCTTGAAGGGTTCCTAGCTTCTCCCAGGATCAAGGGAAGGGTCTCTGTGTCATGGGACTCCTTTTAATTTGTTTTGGGTTTTGGTGCACGTGATACTTTGGGGAGTTACAAGTTGTTCACTATTTCTGGGGCGGAGAGTAGAGTGTGTCGACTGGTAAGAGAGATGGGGCCAGAGCCAAAGCCTAGGCCATTAGAGAGGGTCTTTAATGTTAGGCTAAAGGATTCAGGCTCCAAATGGGTCCTGAATCCCTGCCTACGCCCCCTCCCACTTCCCTTGTTTGGTTCCGCTTTGTCGTAGGTAGTAGGCCCCAGTCCCTCATCTTTTCTGTGTTAGGTGGAGCTTATGCCCTGTTGGGTCTTGCCTTCCTTGCTCCCTTCTTTAGCCCTGGTTCTATCCTGGCCCCACCTTTGCCCATTTTGTGACTGGCAGGTATTCCTGAAACCTCTACTCTGCTCTGAATTAAACTCATCAGAGAAGGAGACTTAGATTTCACAAGCTCAGGCTCTTTGCTCTGTCTGGCCCTGTCTTTCTAAAGGACCAAGAAGCTGCTATTTTTCTAGCTGTCACTTACCTGCGTGGCTGGTGTCCTGGGATCCTGAGGCTTTCAGCCCTGTAACCTGCCTGCTTGCTCTCTGCTTCTCAAGAGTTCCTATGAGTCCAGCAGAACCCAGGCAGGTAAGGTACTGTCTACGGCTACCCTTGCTGTGTAAATAGAGTAACAGACTTGTTGGTTTGGAATTTGATCCTCTTCGAGAGAAAACAAAGGATGCCTGTCATTTATCACCCTCCTTGGAATTCTCAGGTTGATTGATTTGACCTTGCCTCCAAATGTTGGTTAAATGATCCAGTTTCACTTCCTCAAGTATCTCTCTCTGTCTCTCCCCCCCCCACCACCACCACATGCACACATACTCATACATACATACCCACCCTCTTTTCTAGAAAGGTGGGTAGGCTTTTGTCCTAAGCAAAGTTAGCTCAGCAGACTAAGTAGTGTATCTTGGGCTGTACTACCTGCTATGTTGAAGCAGTATAAGTCACCAGTGTGAATTCCTGCCCCAAGCGTGGTTGATTTCTATAACGTGTTCCCTAGAAATGAGAGCAGCTTGATGGGGAAGAGGTTCAGGGCTGCAGAGATGAAATTCAGCTTTTGGTTTTGCAGGAATCTCTGTCCTAGCATCAGCTGGCTGGGGTGCACAGGGTCAGGGTCAGGGTTTGAGATCTGGCAGGTAGGTCTCCCTGGAGAACTGGGAATGTGCCTCCATCACCTACTGATGATGTATTCTGGAAAGAAGCTGGCTGGAAGTACCTCTAGACCTTGTCAGTTGCAAACAGGGCTCCCCAGTCCCTGGGATAGACTCAGTTCTCCAACTCTGGCCAAGCATGGCTCTGGCTGAGGCCCTGAAGTGGAGCAGAGATTGAGATTGCTGCTAAATGGAACTTTGAGGGATTTTGGCTCTAGGAGACCAGCCTAGGAAACTGCTATTGAGAAGGGTCTGCGCCTCTGGGAGAAGTGGGATGATGGAGCCAAACATGACCTTCAGCTCACATGGGTGTGTACTTAAGTGCTGAAGTCAAATCCTGGGCAGAGAGGCCCCAAGGAGCCAAGAGGCCTGTGAGTGAAGAGGAGGCCCCTGTTGGTGCCCAGCCATGGATGTAGCCGTTGCACGATTTACCAGTACTTCTCCCTTGGAGTCTGCCTGGGTTTCCCTCTCCCTGCTGATCCTGTCCTTTTTGAGTGCATCTTCTAGGACCTTCTGTCTTGTACAGGGAGTCCCTTACCACTGTCTTTCATGCGTTGGCTCAGAAGGTTTCTGCTGGAAGGAGCTTCAGAGATCCTGGTCCTACCTCTGCATTTTTCAGATGAAGAGACAGGTCCAGGGAGGGAATGACCCTGGACCAAGGTCATACACCAGGTCAGGAGCACAACCATGGACAGGGTCCAGGGCTTCTGATTCACAGGCCAGGCTTCTATCCCCTGCCTCACACTGCCTGGGGTACAATTTATTATTCATTCAGCAGATGTTCAGGACTGCCTGACAGTGGACTGGTCAGGACCGCCTGACCAGGTAGACCTGGTCACACGTTCAGGGAGCTTGCTGGTGGGGGGAGAGGCAAGGAAACTGATGTACAAATTGACCCAGTGATCACCAAAAGGGTACATCCCAGAGAAGAACCTATCTCAAATAATTTTAGGTGCGACTCCTGTCTCCTCAAACTCATCTGCAGATTCCTCCAAGGCAGCAGCCATGTCTTCCTTAATTCCTTTACCCAGTGCTTGCTGTAATCAGTCCTCAGTGACTGTCACTGATGATGTATGTTTTGCTGGCCCAGCCAGCCCGAGTGTAGGTTTTGGTGTGTCTGCCAGCCGTACTGTCATGAGCATGCACTTCTAGCAACATCTGAGAGCCAGAGGAAGAAACCAGCCAGCTGTCCTCATGGGTGGCCTACATCCCCTTTATGCTTCCCTCTCCCTGGGCTTTGATTTTCAGGGTGGTGCCCAGCTTTATCTACAGGGACAGGGACAGGGACAGAGAGGCAAATCTCAGCCTAGGGTTCCACCTCACAAGCATCTTTGGAGCCCATCCCCTTCTGCCATTTCCTTTGGTCAGTCAGCTTGGTGCAAAGCTCTTCTTGCCCCTCTGGTCTCTCCACCAGCAGGCCCCCTCCACACTGTCGCCAGCACCAGCACAGTCTTTCTGAAACCTAAACTTCTCCCTAGCCCTCCCACCCTTGACATTCTGGCCTCCACCTGATTTCCAGTCTTATCTCCTGGCCTTTTTCTGACCCACATCACCCTCGGTGCCGGGCCACTCCCTGCCTCCCGACCCGCCAGCCTCCCACGGGACGCTTCCCCTTTGTGAGATTCTCCTTCCTCCCAGGTTATTTCTTCCTTCTCTGAAAAAATTTACTTGTCCTTCAGGACTCATCCTGAATGTCATCTTTGCTGTGACAGTGTCATTTCCTGAGACAGTCACTCTGGGCCACCACAGCGCCCCTGGTGCAGCCCTCCCTCATAGCACTTGCCACATTGCATTGTGACTGGCCCACATGTGGGGAGGGTGTCTGACTTTCTAATCAAACTGTGTCTCCCAGATGCTGGGACTATGGACCCCTCAGCAACCACAGCATCTGGCCTGGGGCTAACACGTGATGCTCAGTACATCCTGGTCGAATGTGTGAATGAAGGCGGCCCCCCTTGTTCTGCTTTTAGATCCTAAATCCTGAAAGAGCTTTATAGAGCCCAGGCCTGGCAGGCTCCCAGAAATCGAAGCCACCGGACCCCACATGGAAACACAGGCTTCATGTTCAGCTGCTGCACCTCTGATGGAGAGAAAATTCCATGTTCTCGTGGGCGTCACTGGGAGTGTTGCAGCCCTGAAGTTGCCTCTTCTGGTGTCACAGCTTTTGGACATCCCTGGGGTGAGTATCCTCATTGGACACCATGGCAGCCTCTGGCACGAGAGAGCCATTGCTCCCTGAGGTCAGCCCATTTCTCTGCAGTGCGTGGGGTTTTCTTTTTCTTGTGTTTGTGGAGGTCCTCTGTGTGTGCCGGTCTGTGGGGGATACAGGAGACGGAGACCAGTGCACAATATGACCAAGAGCCAGATTAGGTAGTGTGGACAGAGTGTGGGGGGAGACTGGGAAAGGGTGTGTTGGTGAGTGGAAGGTTTGAGCTCCCATGTGGTGACCCCGAGGTTCCAAGAGGCCCTGTGTGGGCGCAGGGCTGGCTGGAGAAATGCAGCAAGTTCTCAGTCCCCTTTGCCGCCTTGGGCCCCCCGTCCCTACTTCACTCTGTCTCGAACACTGGCTCTGTCCTTGTTAGGTCCCATGGTTGTCCTGTCAGCTCTGAAACCTCAGGGCTTCCCCGGGGCCCATAGCTCTGGTTTCAAATTTTGCTCCTTCAGGTGTTCAGAGATGCCCTAAGGGCCATCACTGTGTGTTGGGGTTGGGGACTCTAGCCCTCTGTCCTTGGCCAGACTGCTTCAGCTTGGATCAGTTTTATATATGGGCGTTCTGGTGCAGAAGCTCAAAGCTTTAAACCGTGTGAAATCTGACAGGCAGTAGCCCCTCTTGCTCATCTGGCCTCCAGGGCCCTTTGTTGGGCTGTCCCATCCCCTGCTGCCCCCACCCTCCACCCCCTGCCTTGGTGGCTTTTGCTTGGCCGGGCCCCTGTCAGGCTGCTCTGCTCTCTCTGCTTCTCCGTCTGTCTTTTGTTCTGCACGAACCTTTCACTCAGAAGCCTTCCCTGCCTGCCCTAGCCCCTGTAGTTTTGCCCCTTCTTTTAAACTCATTTTGTTACAGCAAGTGTCACAGAGGGTGGGTCCGGAGGACAAACCAAGCCAGCCGCACACGGAGAGTCGGAAAAGCAAAGTTTATTCGCCGGGTGGGCTCAGAGGAGTCTCATCACCAAATTCTGAGCCTCGTCTACCCGATTTTTCCCATTTTTATTAAGTTGGGGTGGTCCGAGGGGTGGGGTCTCAGGTGGCCAATGCGCTGCCAGGTAATAGGTTAGTTGATGCGCCAGGTAATAGGTTTCGTGTTATGCTGATGCGGGTCTTCTGTGAGGGATGGGGGTCTCAGGTGGCTGATGCACCACGTAATAGATGGGGGTTTTCCTTATCAATTTGATATAGAAGCACAGGTTGCCTAGACACTGCTCACGTTACTAGGTACTAGTTTTTGTGGGTCATTGTGAAGTTGCCGGGGCCCAGGCTGTGCTTTTTTCTTGCTTGCATCTCCCCAACACCTACTGTGGGGTGACCCAGGCAGCTGGATCTGGCATGTTCAGCAGGGGGCGGTACTCACTCACAGATGACGACGTGGGGCCCGTGGCAGGGGCTGGGCTGGGAAGTATTTCACTTTTTTTATTTTCCACAGACTTCCACCCAGAAAGTCACCCCCCTCACCCCACTCCCAGGCTGGGATAAGTCGGGAGGCTGCCAGCCAGGGATGCCAGCCAGGCCAGGGTTGGGGGAGCGGGGAGAGTCTCGTGGCTGCTCTGAGAAGGGCGCTGCGCTTTCGGAGCAGTGCTGCCCAGCACCACTGGGGGAGCTGGCCAGCTAGAGCTGCGAGGGTGGGAGGCCTGAAAGGAGCTGAAGCACTGAACCCTGCCCCCGCCCCCTGGGGGGAGAGGGAGCCATGCGGTTTCCTTTTCCCATAGCCCCAGAGCAAGTGAGTTTCTGGACTAGGGGTGGGTGGGGGCATGGAGTCCTATCCCAGGAAACAGATGGGCAGCCTCAGAGCGGAGGGAAATGGCAACCCTGCCACTTCCTCCCAGCCCACGCAGCCAGTATTTATGGGAGTGTAAGGAAGGGGTTGCCTGGAACAGGGAGGCTCTCCAGCCCACCCCAGGCCTTTTAGCCTGGGCTCCCCAAGGGGACAGGCCGTGTCTGGAACAGGACTTGGCTCTCCCTTCCTGGCTGGAGTGAGACAGCCAGAGGGCACTGAACTCAGAGAGAGGGCTCCCCTGACTCAGCCGCTTGGAGCCTGCCTTTCTCATTTTAAACTAGGGATGATTCTGCCAACAACTAGGCTCAGAGTTTGGCATGCTGAAGCACCCAGCAGCATGTGTTTCCTGGCCTTCACCCGCGTCTTTCCCTGTGTTTCATGTCCTTTGGGCCAGCCACGTGGTTTGGGGCAACCCCATGTGGGAAGAGCTCATGTGGGGGCCCTTTCATGCTATGGTAGATGGCTCACCTAGCCTGGCTTTGCTTGGTGGGGTCCTTGTGTGCTGTTGGTAAGCAAAGGTGATCCCTGGATTGCCTAGTGTTGTCCCCAGGTGGTGGCCTTTCCCCTGAGCACTCCCTTCACCCCCCGATGGTGCTCGTCTCCCTGTCCCCCCACCCCCGTCACCCACAGGAGCAATCTTGTCCCCTGGAGCAGTCACTTTCAGCTCTTTGCCAGCTGAGTTGTGGTTCACATGCTCGAGACTTTCCCAAGCTCCTTGAGGTGCACCAGATTTTGACTGGCAAATGAGCAACTGGGTTGTGGGCTGCAGGGAGCCAGACGATTCCGCAGACCTGGCTCAACACTGCTCCTGATTCACCAGGACGTCCAGACATCCGGGGAGAGCCGCTGACCGGGAGGCAGCCAGACCAGGGAGACTGCGTGGGGTGGTGGGGAGAGGTAGATCTAGCCATGAGCTTCACACACCAGCAGCTGGGGAGAGTAGCCACCGGCAGAGAAGTTCTAGAGCCTTCATGTGTGGTGGGGAGCACAGGACCAGGGTGGCCATCCTCAAGAGAGGCAGCTGAGCATAGAGAATTCCTGAGGCTGGGATTCGGGGTAAATCAGTTCTCTGTGGCCTCAGTTTTCTTGCCTGTGCAGTGAAGGAGGGGCAGGTACTCCAGTGATCCATTTCCAGCGCCTCTTCTGGCACTGGTGTTAGAAGATTCTAGATGTGAGGGCAAAAAGGACTAGGACCCAAAGGCAATTTGAGAGGTGGTCCTGGGGCCCAAGAGCTTCAGGCTGTCTGCAGGTGTCATGTAATCGGGGCAGCAGTTAGGTCTGGGTTGTCAGCCCAGTGAGTTTCTTTCCTTGGGTTAGCAGAAAAATGATTTCCCTCCACCCTTCTAGGTTCCTTGGCTGGGCCGTGAATTCAATTGACATATAAACATATCAACAGGAGAAAAACCTTATTCGAGTATGTACCTAACGTACGAGAGTCCCACAAAATATGAGACTCCAAGAGGGGTCAGATGTTTGGAGCCTATAATAGCATCCTGAGCTACAGAAGGAATAGGGGCTTGGGGGTTCTGAGGGGGGGGTGGCCACACAAGTTACGGGAGGGTGAGGGGAGGAAATGTGTGGTGAATAAAGGTTGTCCTGTTATACAAAGTTATCAGGTAATAAAAGCTGTGCGGGGGAGGGTTGGGTTAATCAATAGGTTAATCTTCCTTGGTTGGTAAGATTCCCTGGTAGGGGATTCATGACAACTGAGATGTGTAGGCAGATAAGGGAAGTTCAGAAAAAGCCTTCCCTGCATCTGTTATTCCCCAGTTGACCTCAGTTTGAAATAACCAGCACACCAAAGTGGCATGTTTTGGGGTGGCATTTCCGGAACTCCTCACCCATACCCTTCAAACTTGGGAGAAGACATACCATTCTAGCTTTTGCCAGGGCTGGTGTCAGCATGACTGAGAGCTGGAAGGGGATTTGTAGAGGTCGAGAAAAACTCCCACTCAAGATTGGTACGCATTGGGCTAAGAGAAGGAATAGTTTCTAGAATGTGTGTCAGGACATCCAGGGATGTCGAGCATGAGAGAAAGAGAGCCCTGCTCATATGCTGTATGAAATAAATTCTGATTTTCTGGAGTTTGACAATATTTAGAGAAACTAAAAATGTTCACAGCCCTTGATTTACCCATAGGATTAAATCCTGCGGGGTGTATTTACAAAAGTTCACCATATGTACAAGGATATTCATTGTAGCATTGTTTATAATTTCAAAGCAAAAGTGGCAACAAAATGTCCAACAATAGAGTATACTTATTGTACAGCCTCTCAATGGGTTAGGAGACAGAGGTGCAGAAGACTGGGGTCTCTCTGTGCTGGTGTGGGACTGTGCTCAAGATATAAATGAAATAAGCAAGGTGCAGGAGCTAGCAAATCGTGCCCCTCAGGCCAAATCTGCCCGTTGCCTATTTTTGTATAACCTGCAGCAAAGAATGGTTTTCCATGGTTGAAAGAAGTCAAAAGAAAAATAATATTCTGTGACACATAAAAGTGATATGAAATTCAGATTTCAGCGTCCATAACATTTTATTGGAACACAGCCACCCCATTCGTTTATGTGTCGCCTGTGGCTGCATTTACACCACCATAGTGTTGAGTAGTTGCAGCAAAGCCTAAGGTATCATCTGGCCCTTTGTAGAGAAAATTTGCTGACCCCTGGTGTATAGTGTGATTCCTTTTGTATGTTCACATACCTAAGTTACTGTGAGCAGTTTTTTCCTCTGGAGGTGGTTGTCCTTGTGCAGGGGGTCAGGACAGGAATGGAGACTTGCATTTTTTATTTTGCTTCATTCTGTTCAGTCTTAATTTTTCAACTTATGTGTGCATTGTTTTTTAAGTCAGTGGGGGCTTTTGGTGGAGTATTATGGAATGTTCTTCGTAACTTTGTGCTTTGTGCTTTTTTGTTTGTTTGTTTGTTTTCAATGAGACACAAGGCCTGGTTTGGGGTTTTCCTTTTTTTCTGGGTGGGGGTTGCCTGCCTGCTCTTCTGGTCCTGCTGCGGAAGCTCTGCGGCCTTTGTTTGTGCGCCACTGGCTTGGCTGGCCCCTTCCTCCCCTGCCTGGCAGCCCTCTCGCCTGCTTCTCTGCTGGGCGAGCTCTGTAGACCGCTGGTCAGAGGGTGCCCCACCCGGGCCTTTCCCTCATACCTCAGAGCAGCACCTGTGGAGAGCCTCGCAGACCACCTCTCTGAGAATTTTCTTGAGCAGGGGAAGGGCAAGGAAGGATTGGCGGGAGGGGCTGTTGTGAGCGGACTACCAGCCCCTGCCAGAGGGCAATGAGAGAGTGTGGGGGGTGGAGGGAGAAGGGTCACAGAAGGGCTGGGATGGTATAGTAAACTGGATGAGCCCCTCGAGACCATGTGGTCCAAATGTCTCGTGGTTTGTAGGGGAACCAGGGGCAGAGGAAGAGGGACTCACCCAAGACCTTCCACTGAGTAAGGTGGGAGAACTGGGGCTTGAGGCCAGGTTTCCTGAGTCCCATTAGTGAGTGAACTTGAGGAGCTCAGATCCGGAGCTCATTCTCCCCTCAAGCTCACCAATCCTGTGAGGATGAGACTCCCCAGGAATCATGGACTCTGACCTTGGTCTGCCTTGCTTTTTTTTTTGTTTGAGACAGCGTCTTGCTCTGTTGCCCAGGCTAGAGTGCTGTGGCATCAGCCTAGCTCACAGCAACCTCAAACTCCTGGGCTCAAGCCATGCTTCTGCCTCAGCCTGTGGATTTGCTGGGACTACAGGTGTGCACCACCATGCCTGGCTAATTTTTTCTGTTTTTAGTTGCTCCGCTAATTTTCTTTTTCTAATTTTTCAGAAGAGACAGGGTCTTGCTCTTGCTCAGTGTGGTTTTGAACTCCTGACTTCAAGTGAGCCTGCCGCCTTGGCCCCCGGAGTGCTAGGATCACAGGCGTGAGCCACCGCATCCGGCCTGCCTTGCTTTATAGTAAGGGTTCTATGTACCCCACCTGCCTGTTGGACTGAGCCCTTGCTGAGGGCAGAGCTGCTACTCAGGCCATCAGTGGGCTCAGTAAATGTTTGCTGAGCCATCAGGATGCCCATTCAGCCAACTGGGACTCCCTTTGGGATTTGTTAACGAGGCCACCTCCTCCATAGCTCCCCCACCTCATGTGCCAGCTGCACTGGGCACCAAGAATCCTTTTTCCTAGAATGTACTTGCCACCCCCATGCTCAGGTTAGTGTTAGCTTCACCAGGCCCTGGGCACAGGTCTGGAGCATGCCAGTGTCAGCATGTTGCCCAGTGTCACGGTCCTTTGCTGTGTGTGCCTGAGCTGCAGAAGCTCTGGGTTCCTTGACTTGTCACAAGTTAAGCCCATGGCTGCTCCTATTTAGAATCCTCTCAGCCTCCTGTGGAGGCTTTATCACACGCCCTACCAGAATCGCCTGCTCTTCTTCAGCCCCTCGGCTGTGCATTCCAGCAAGGTTCTTCTCCTTTACTTGAATATTCCAGAGCTGTGCTACCCAATATGATAGTGCTCGCCACAGTCAAATTTAAATGGGTTTTTTTTGAGAGAGGATCTCACTCTGTCACCCAGGCTAGAGTGCCGTGGCATCATCATAGCTCACTGCAGCCTCAAACTCCTGGACTCAAGCAATCCACCTGCCTCAGCCTCCTGAGTAGCTGAGACTACAGGCATGCGCCACCATGCCCGGCTGATTTTTTTATTTTTTGTAGAATGGGGTCTCGCTCTTGCTCAGGCTGGTCTGGAACTCCGGGCCTCAAGTGATCCTCCCACCTCTGCCTCCCAAAGTGCTAGGATTATGGGTGTGAGCAACCATGCCTGGCCCGAATTTAAATTTAAATTAATTAGAATTAAATAAAACCAACAATTTAGTTCTTCAGTCACACCAACCCCACCTCAGGTGCTCATGGCCTCATGTGGCTAGTGACTGCCATACTGTGCAGCACAGGTAGGACATATTTCCATCACTGCAGAGAGTTCTGGATAATGTTACGGAGTAGCTGTTCTCAGCTGGGGTGATTTTGCCTCCCAGGGGACACTGGACAATGTCTGGAGATATTTTTGGTTGTCATAACTTAGGGGTGGTGGTGCTACTGGCTCATGGTTCTATTGAGTAGAGGCCAGGGATGGGGTTGGAGGGAGAAACTCAGTGTGGCTGTAAAGTACTTTTCCACAGGTTCCTTTGATAGTCTACTTCAGAAGCAGCCCGGCTGGACTAGGGGCCTCAAGCGGACGTGGAGTCACCACCCCAAATTCTATTTCCACTTCTCCTCTCTGACTCTCCAAGGAGCCCTGGATTCCTGATTAGGATTCTTGATGTCTTTTTCAGTAGAGAAAAGTAAACCAGACTTGCCAACTGGTTTCAGGAAGGAATCTCTGTAAATCCTAGACAAAATGCATACAGCTTATATAATAGGGTCTGGCGAAGCCTCAGTCCCATTACACAAAGAGATTCGGGTTAAAAATATCACGTATAGGCTGGGTGCGGTGGCCCACACCTTTAAGCCCAGTACTTCGGGAGGCTCAGGAGGGAGGATTAGTTGAGGCCAGGAGTTCAAGACCATCCTGGGCAACATAGTGAGACCCCATCTCTACAAAAATAAAAAAATTAGCCAGGTGTGGTGGCATGTGCCTGTAGTCCCAGCTACTCGGGAGGTTGAGGCAGGAGGATTGCTTGAGCCCAGGAGTTTGAGGTTGCAGTGAGCTGTGATGATGCCACTGCATTCCAGCCTGGGTGACAGAGCAAAACCCTATCTCTTTAAAATTAGATATAAAAACTGTTCTCAGGCATCCCAGCACGGTTCCAAGCATAGAGCTACCTTTCAGGAATTCTGTGGTGTGTGGGAGACTCTCCTACCAAGACCCAAGAGGGTGTAAGAGAAAACCAAGGAAAGTTCCTGCCCTCAGGGACTTCTACCCTGCCAGGGCCCTTTGGCATTTGCTGGGAAAAAGTCAGGGTAAATGAGCAGATAGTCTGAATTATTTAGTATCATAGAAGGTAACAACATGCTTTTTTCAAAAAATGTGTTCAGACCCAGGGCCTGTTGGTGGGGTGAATGAAAATAAAAGAAACAAAGCTCATAGGACTGATGGATCAGATCAGGTGACATCCCTCTAAAACCAGAAAAACTAGCCTGGACCTGCCAGACAGCACTGGGGTCAGGGTCACTGCCAAGGTGAGGCAGCTGCTTCAGTGGGCCCAGGAAGGGGCATCAGGAAGGAACCGCCCATCACACACTCTTCACATTACTCCTTAGGTGAAGACCTCAGCCCCAGGAGGCTCCCTGACAGTGTGACTGTGTAACCCAGGAGGGAAGCCAGAGAGTGAATCTGCTGAGAGGCCGGTCAAAGAGCTCAGAGGGAAAACCTCAAGCAGGGCTATTGCCCAGGGTGGGAGGCCTAACAGGACCCCTGGTTGGGGCTCCCCAGGTGTCAGTGTGGGTAGGAGGCAGTATGAAGGCTCTGAGGCCTTGAGGCAGGTGTAGGGAGAGAAGAAAGGGTCGAGCTGGGGAGGAGGAGGGAGCCCCTGAGCAGGGTGTTACCGATTTGGGCATGTTTCTGAAGGCTGGCACTAGGCGCGGTCCTCCACTCTGAGAACTGGCAGGTGGTGGGAGCTGGGCAGAGAGTGGGCACTGAATCTTCAGGAGGCAGTTTTCCAAATGTCAGAATAGAGAGGGATGGACCCGGGGCATTCTTCAGTAGCAGATGGTCCAGAATGGCTGGGAATCTCTTAGAATGAAAGATGGTGGTCCCACGGGGAAAAGAAGGCAGCACAGGAGCAGAGACTGGCGCGGCCACCTGCAAGCCCTCTGTCGGAAGCGTTGAAGAAGAGGACATGTAACCAGAGATGAAGGAGAGTATGGTCCAGAGGCCACCAGAGCGAGCTGCAGCTGATGGTAAATCTCAGGCCGACCAGAAGAGCTACCACACATATTTGGAAGAAGAACAGTGAAACAGTGCCTGGTGCTGGAGGCCAGCGGTGTGACACTGGCAGGGGACAGGAAGAAGTGGGAGGGAGTCCTTGAGTCCCATTTTGTTTCATCTTCACTTTTGAGCTTGCAGTGGTGGGAAGGACCTGAACCCAAGTTGGGTGATTCATCTCCTGACCTGGGCAAGGTCTGTACTTGGGTGCTGAGGTCCCAGGGTGGTGGCTGGTGACCTGCAGGAAGTGTGGGAAGCAACAGAGGGGCCACGGGCTGGAGATGGCTAACGTCCATTTATCCACAAGGTGAAGGAGGTGGGCTCCACAGTTACTACAGATGAGGCTTGCAAGTGTTGAGAAAAGCTGGATTGGGCTCACTCATCAGGAACAAAGCATACCAATTTTATTGTATGTTTTGGATATTAGACAAAGTATTTTTGGATTTAGGTGAGACCTTTGATGGAATCCTAGGACCTCTACCGGACCACTTGGGGATGTTATCAGCATGTTTATAACCAGTGGAAGACCCTACTTGGAAAGTGTTTGTTCTTGGTTCTTTCTCACCCCCTACCTCTCCCACCCCACCCCCAGCCTGTGGACCTTGTGGAAGGTCTCTGCCCTTGACCTTGCTCTGGTCATGGTTAGATTAGTGTCTCTGGGGGCTGCTGCTGGTGGTGCTGGCTGAGGGCAGGCCAGGAGGAACAACAGGATTGAGCTCTCAGGAGCTCTTCATAGACTGAGCAAACAGTGGGCCAGTCTGGTAAGGTAGCATTTACCAGGCAAATGTGAGGGCCTGCATTGGAGACTGCTCAGATAGAAGTCTGGGCCTTGTGGCTTAGCAGCAGCATGGGCGAGAACTTTTTAAAGCTTTTGCTGATTGCAAACTCCATATACATCAGCAGGGGGGTGTGGCCACCAGAAGAGCTGACAGGGGCTCAGCCGTTGACGGACACTCAGGGATGTGATGCCCAGGTCTCAGTGAGCCTAACAGTGGGAACACTGCCTGGGACCCTGACAGGCAGAGTAAATGGCTCCCACCTTTGTGTTCTTCACTTCTGGGAAATTTTATTTTATTTTATTTTATTTCTTTATTTTATTTTATTTTATTTCTTTCATGATTTTCTCCCTTCTGTCTTTCTGTTCTCTTTCTGGAACTCATGATTAGTCAGATTTTTGATCTCCTGGGTGGATCTGGCTTTCCCATCTTTTTTTCCTACTATGATCCATTTTATTTTTTTATTCTATTTTCTGGGAGATTTATTCTAAACTCCTATTGAGTTTTTTATTTAAAAATTTATAATTTTAGTTTCCAAGAGTTCTTTTTTGTTCCCTGAATATTCATTTTTTTGGTAAGTGTCATGTTCTTGTTTCTTGGGTGTGATCTTTTAAGTTTTCTTCTCCATGCATTGCCTGTGAGTTTCTACTTTCTGTTTGCTTGTTGTGTAATCTCTTTTCTTTTGCTAGAGGGCTCTACTCAAATATCTGGTGTTCCTTGGCAGTTCCTATTTGGGTACCAAAAGCTGACTGCAGCTCCATCTTCACTCCAGGGACTTCGCTGCCAGATACTCAGCTGGGAATGAGATGTTTTCTTGGGGGACCTCTGAATTTAGTGCCTGAAGTTTTTCTTCCCTGCCACACCCCTCTACTCGCAGGGTCATTTGGTTTTTCCGGAAAAGATGCTACCAGTCTCCCGCCTGGCAGACCCTGTGTTCTTAGGGTCAAGTAGGGGAAGAGGGCCCGGGTCCTATAGATACTCACTTCTACTCCAGGACTCCTTTGATGTCTGTGGTGCCAAATGTTCCCAAGTTTGGCAACTCGAACTCCTGCTGGGGTGAAAGAAGGGCCATGTGTCTAGCTGCCCGGGGTGGGGAGCAGACCTACGGGACTTTAACTGCTCCGTCTACAGACCAGGAACCGGTCCTCCTGTCTCTGCCACGTGCCTGCCTCCGCAGGTACTCACTGCCTGCAGGTCCTGAGCCTTTCCTTGGCTGCGTGCCTCTAACTGGCTGTGGCTCAGCTACTTTGGAGGCTCTTGGCATTCAGTTTTCTAATCTAATCTGATTTTGCAGGATCTAATCTGCTAATGCTTCCTTCCACTTCCATCTTCCAAAGATGCATTGGCATGTCTTAATTGCTGTTGTTTTTTTCTCTTCTCTTTGTACTTGGGAGTGTATACCTTTTTAAAAAAAAAAAAAATTACTTCTATTTTAGTGGGCTTTTAGGAGGCAACAGAATTTAATCTGCCTTATTTAACTTTTATATAGTCTTTTGTTTTAAATGTGTCTTTTTAGACAACATATTGATGGATTAAAAAACATCCAAGATGAGAATCCGAATTTTGACTGAGGGAGTTTAGTTCCTTATATATTTACTCTAACTATTAATACTATTATACTTCTGACATTTTATTTAATGCTTTTTACTTATGATGTATTCTCTCTGTTTCTTTTTCTCCTTTCCTGCCCTTTATTGCATAGATTGAATTTTCTTCTGCTTGTTTGAAAGTTGTAT
>RJWJ010005787.1:15286-66212 GCA_004363605.1 Indri indri
CATAGTAGAGACGGGGTCTCGCTCTTGCTCAGGCTGGTCTCGAACTCCTGAGGCTCAAGTGATCCTCCCACCTCAGCCTCCAGAGTGCTAGGATTACAGGCTTGAGCTACTGCGCCCGGCCTTATTTGCCATCCTATTCAGGACTGGACAAGGCTTGTTCAGGGATGTCCTAGAGGGGACTCCAGCACTCAGTGAGGGTTTGATTTAAAGGACCTGTAAAAATGTCCCTGAGGTTTTCTGCAAGTTCTGGGATGGTAGATTGTAAGGGGGCATGAGATGGAGAATGGATGCGTCAGTAGAGCTGGGAACCCCAGACCTTCTGAAGTTCTTCCTCAGTTTTCCTCTCTGAGACTTCTGTTGGTCCCAGCTTTGCTCCTAGGTGCTGTGTAGAATGTGTCTCCCACCCTGCCTTGTACAACAGGCGGGAAACAAATGAGGAGGGGGTCCTCAGTGAGACAGTAGGGGCCAGGGGGGACTAGGTGCAACTGGCATGAGTAAGAGGCAGCCCTTGCTCCACGCACCAAGTCATTTCCAGGTAGGCCTGCGCGTGCGCAGCAGCGGCGCCTTCCGGCTTTCACAAGAAGCCAGGACAGCGGCTGGGCATGCAGCGTTTCAGTCACACCCCCACGCATCCCAGTGACATGTCTGCCTTTCCAGCAGGGCCAGGCCCCGAGCTGACTGCATCCCCCGTGGGCAGGTGATGGGGTTGAATGGGTGTGAGCACCCTTTAGTCCCACGACATGGCTTTTTTATCTTCAGGTTCAAGTTCAGATGGATAACTAAATTTTTTTCAATCTACAAACGTTTTACTTCAAATAAATAATTTTTGTAATGAGGACTATGTGAATCTGGTACCGATATTGAAAAATGTCGTATCCTAAATTACTAATCTATGGAGAAGGAAAAGGGTTTCTTTTCATTACAAAAAATAATTCTTACTGATGTCATTGCTTTGCAATTTATTTCTTGTTTCTTTTTTAAGGTGGATCATATGTGAATAGCAAGTACAGTGATGAATACCGAGAATTGTACACAAGATGAAAGAAAACTTCAGTTTTAATTTATGTATTAATGGCAATTTAGTGTGACATTTTGGCCAGATGTACAGGAAATGTTGAAGTAAACGTGTAAGGACGAGGTTTGCAGTTTATAATAGATTTGTGATCTGTAATCTCTTCACCCAGGTGACTCCTTTTTTTTTTAGTTCTGCAAGTGATTAATTTCATCTTTCTTTTTAATGAACATGTTTGCGAATTAAAAAAAAAAGAAAAAAAAGAAAATGGCCAGGTGTGGTGGCTCACGCTTGTAATCCTAGCATTCTGGGAGGCTGAGGCCGGAGGATCACTTGAGGTCAGGAGTTTGAGGTTGCAGTGAGCCATCATGACACCACTGCACTGTAGCCTCTATCACCAAAAAAAAAAAAAAAAAAAAGCCACACTAGGAAATGGGACTTTCTAAGTGAAATCTTGCAATTTGTATATGATAGCTCAGAAATGTTGATAACCTTGTGCAGGCCGAACAGCGTGTCTGCAGGCTGGATCTGGCTCGACACTGCTGCCCGTGACCACTGCTCTGGCTAGTCCGTGATTCTGCCCTTGTCACCCTTGACACTTCTTTCTCCTGGATGAATGTCCTCTCCTGACTCCGTGGTTTCCCCTGAAGATGTGGTTTCCTACACCCTTCCTTCCCAGCCACGTCCTCTGGGCCCCTTTTCTTTGCCAGCTTGTTAGTTTAAAATCTTGTTTGAGGAATAACGGCCAGCCCATCCGGTGCTGTTCACACTCCCCTGTGCTGTTTCTCACAGCCATTTGTTCTGTTAAGCGGTTAAACGTACCCTTGTTTGCATTAGTAATTTATTAGTAAACGGGCAGTGTGAAGGCAAACCTCATTCTCACCCCTTGCACATAGGGCACGCAGGCTTGGTTTTCCTGGCACCTGCCTGTAGCCTGAGCCCACGAGGCGCGTTCCTAGAAGTACATGAAGGGGCTGCGCTTGCTCACGGGGCCCTGGATGGGCACAGGATGTGCTGGGCCCCAGCTCCCTTGGCTTGCGGAGGGCAGGGCTGCGGGGTGGCCCAAAACTCGGACTGTGAGCTTCCCTGGACGGCCCCTCCTGTCTGTCGTGGCCTCCGTGGCCCTGCTGTCTTGAGTTTCTTTCCCGTCACCCGCCTGCCTCTGCTGCTGGGCCTCACTCTGCCTGAGTGGCAGGAGCTTGTCGCTTTATATACACTGGACAGTTGGTGACTCATTCCTCAGCAACCCCTCAGATAGGGAAGTGAAACGGTCACACCTGGTAGGGCCTGACCTTTGGGTGACAGCGGAAGTCGCTATGCAAACATGGGCTCACTGCCAGGAGGAGGAGTCCTCTCTAGAACCAGGCTGGAAAGAAAGCCCTGGCCTGCTTGGCCCTCGTGCGGCCTCCAGGCCTGTGGCTGGTGGTAACAGTTTCTCCCTTCCTTCCTCTCCCTCCCTCCACTTTTTGTTGGTGACAGCTGGAAGTAGCAGTGGTCACAACTGAGAGAGCCAAACATTTCTACAGCCCCCAGGATGTTCCTGTCACCCTCTACAGCGATGCTGACGAATGGGAGGTCAGTGCTGGGGCCGCCGGGCTGAGTTCCATTGCACTTCCACCAGCAGGACAGAACGGCCCTCCCTGCAGCCTGTGGTCTGGCTGCCAGAGCAGACGGGCCCGGCTCAAGGCAGCAGTCAGGGCCCTTTGGGCAGAGGTGATGAGGAAAACATCTGTCTAGTTTCTGGCCTGCAGGAGGCCCACAGTCCCCTCCCACCCAGGCGGAGCTGGGCTTTGGCCTGGTGCCTGAGGTTGAGTGTCCTTGTACTTATCTGGGCTGATGAAACCACAGAGAAGCTCTGTTCCCACCACCCTTGTTCACGTGGCTCCCAGCGTCAGGGAGCGCCTGTCTTCCCACGGCCGCCGGGCTCCACTTCTGCTCCCCTGCGGAGGGGGGGCCCTGGCCGATGCACCAGACGCTGAGTGTGGACCTCACAGGGTTCCCTGCCAGGCGTTTCCAAATACTCTCGACCTAGAACATTCTGGCTGGCCTGCCTTCCCCACCCCACCCCCACCGTTTCTCACTGCCCTGGAGCCCTTCCATTGGCTCGGACAACCCAAGCATCTGCCTGAAGCAGACAGGCCAGGAGTTCCCTGCCAGATGTCAGTTCTCTTGAAAACCAAACCATAAAGGGAATAGCTCAGGGAGACAAGGGGTATTTGTTTCCTCAGGCCTGGTTTCTCTCAGGCGGCCAGCTCCACGGCCAGTGCTCGCCGCCTTAGCCGCAAGAGGGAATGGTGTTGGACTAGGGCAGGGTCCACTTGGGTTCCTAACTTATGGTGCCTGGCCTGCTTTGGTCCTCCACCCAGCTCTTCCACGCTGGGAGAGTGACTGTCTTGGTGACCCCGTTTCCTCTCTGCTGCCAGATGTGGAAGCACCGCTCTGACCCCGTCCTTCACATTGACCTGCGGAGGTGGGCGGACCTCATGCTGGTGGCTCCCCTTGATGCCAACACTCTGGGGAAGGTGGCCAGCGGCATCTGTGACAACTTGCTTGTGAGTGACTCCCTGGTACCGTCATCCCTCCCTGGGCCTCACTCCCAGTTGCTGAACCGCAGACTTCCTTGTACAAGGAAACCTCCTACTGTGGGCCCAGGCTGCTCAGGAGAATGCAGTCCCCTTGCCCGGCCCCCCGTCTCACGTCCCCTCCAGCACGTGGGCAGAAGACCAGTCCTGATGATCAACCCAACACGCTGCTGCTCTCCAGAGTGTCCACCTCTCCCCTGCCCCTCGCTGCTCGGCCAGGCACCCCGTGCCTGGCATACCTGTGGGCAGTCTGATATGGGGGTTCCCTTCCTCATGGGTCTCTCCTGCACACGTAGCTCCCCCATAGCTTTAGCCACAAGGCGAGATACAGTTTTCCTATATATTAGGGGAAGAGCAAAGACAGACGTGGTGGGAAGTGAGAGATGATGGACGGTGGAGGAAACAGAAGTCCAGTGGGGACTGTCTTAGCCTAAGAGACCGCCAGGGAGCTGGCGCCCCTAAAGAGGAGCTGCCTTTGTTTATGCGATCATCCTGGGAAGATCTGGCTGTGATTTTCCTTTCCTTCCTCCCCTTCCCTTATCCCCCTCCCCCTCCCATTTATTGAGTTTTCACCTGCCATGCACTGAGGGCCCTGTGCTGAGGGCCTCACAGCACAGTCCGGAAGGAGAGGGGCTTTGACCACCGTGCATGTGGGGAGGGCGTGTCCTCTGGTGAGTGGTCCAACCTTAAATAACCCCAGTCTGTCCTTTGACAGTGGATGTGCCACCCCCACAGTGCAGGGCGGGTGGCAGGCGCTGGATAGATACTTGCCGCGTGTGTGAGGTCACTGGCAAGTTGACTTTCACAAATGGCAAGGCGTTCGCGGAGTTTAATATGGGGAAGAAGATGAAGAACAAAGCTGGGTCAGGATTTTTCAGGATCAGATATGAGGTTAATGTCCTTGCATGCTTGTCGTGGGCTCTTAAGGCACTCCTGGAAGAGTCTGCTAGAGGTTCGAGCGTCATTTGCATAAGAGCCGGGGGAGCAGAAGAGGAGCAGCACAGGGCCTGCGTGGCAGGGAGTGGGTGGGGAGCGCAGGGAGGGGTGGCCTGGGAGCGGTGCCAGCAAGAAGGCTTCCCAGCCGCCAGTGCCAGGGCCAACTGGGCAGCTGGCACAAGGGGGGCCCCTGGCCACTTTCATCCAAGTGGGTCAGAGTTGTGTGAGCGGCACCGTCGCACCCAGTGTCCAGGCCAGTTGGCAGCAGCGGTGTGATAAGCACACCGACCTCCGGAGGTCAGCCCTGGCCTGGGCCAGCTCTCCGAGGTGCCTTTCCTCCCTCCTGAAAGCACTGCTTCCCTTTTTCCTCCAAAGCTGCCATCACTCCAAGAAGTCTTTGGGGTTCCCTCCTCCGGAGTTGGCTGGGCAGTGGAACATGTTGTCAGACCACCCCGCGGACCATTTGCCGCAAAGGGTTTCACTTGAAGGCCCAGATATTTCAAGGAATCGCATATCTTTTGAAATTTGAACTGTCAGCGTCCTTGGTGTGTGACTGTGTTCTGTCTCAGTAGATGTTTTCTCCTATGTCCCTGCAAAGAAGCTTAGCCTGCTTCCTCCCCTGCCAGATCTTCTCCCTTTCTGGGGCCCAGAACTTGGGGTGCTGTGAGGGTGGCATCCAGGTGTGGACCTGTGTTCCTGGCCTCCAGCCCTTGGCCTGGGAACTTCCATCGTCATCTGCCCCGTGGCCCGCTGAGGCCCTGGCGCCCTGTTTGTGCTGTAAAGGCAATCAGATCCAGAAGGAGGAGGCAGCTTCCCTCCTCTCCAGTCTGGCTGCTGACTGGGATCCAGGCCTTCTCCTGCCTGAGCAGATCCCCAGGAGCCGAACACGGCACTGGCCAGGCGAGCGACCGTGGGAACCAAAGCCCTCCTCTCCCCTCCTGCTGCCGGTGGGTTCGAAGGAGCTGTGGTTTGTCCAGGAAGCTCTGAGCTCTGAGGTGAGGTATGGGGGAGGCCAGACACGCCATGGGGCGGAGGTGCTGGCTTTCTGCTCTGGTTGCTGTGCTTTGCGTTGAGGGCACTTAGAGAACCCAGCCCAGCCCTCACCCGCACCCCACACACATTCAAAGGGCTCTTCTAGGTGTGCTCTTGGCTTCTGCAAAAGTGGCAGGTGGCACAGGGCCAAGAGGAACTGTGACTGAAACTGTCCACTCATAGCCCAGTGGCTGTATCGAGAGGGCTTGATGGGAAACCGACGCTGCTGTCTGGGCTGACGCAAGCAGCCAGATCCTGAGGCTGTTTGCCTCTGCTTCCTCCCCGTCCCCAGGAGAGGACAGGGGTACCAAGGGGGGCAGGCCCAGGCCTGGCATGTTCTGGTATTGTGCTCTGGACTCCCCAGCTCTTTTCCCAGATGGGCCCACTTCACAGGAGGGGTGTTCCAGCCACCATTGCCCCGAGGGGCTCACAGCCCTGGAGGAGTTGTCTAGAGCGGTCAGAGCCCAGGGTCGCTTCCTTCTCCCCAGGCGCCCCTCGGCCTAGGGAGCCTGAGCCTGTGGTGAGAGCAGGAGCCACTGTTCCGGAGCCTGTCCTTTGTGCCAGGCCCGGTGCTAAGAGCTTTATAGGCATTCTCGCCTCAGTCCTCCCAGCGCCCAGGGAGGGGCCTTTGCAGAGAGGAAGCTGAGGCCCTAGCACTCAGTAACCTGTCCAGGTTCTCACAGCTGGCAGTAGACAGCACAGCCAGGATTTGAACTCAGGGCTATGTGATCCCAAAGCCCACAGCTCTAAGGACTCTGAGTGGGTCGGTCCATTTCACAGCTGCTCAGGTGTGTGACTTGGTGCGATGGCCCAGATTCGGGGGCTGGCAAGGCTGCGCAGCACGGTGATGATTGCATAGGTGGTGGTGTTGTCTGGGGGTGAGCTTGGATCATTGCTCACCTCGCAGGGAATTGCAGTTTCCGTCTGTGAAATGGGACCGCACCTTCTTTATAGGGTCACAGTGTGGGTTCATGAGGTCTTATATACGAGAAAGTTTTTGTCACACGTCAGATGTTTTCATTGCCAGGATTTAGTTGGCCTAGAAGTGGAGCCGGTGTCGGGTGCGTGGGCCCCGTCTGAGGAGCAGTCTGGTTCTTAGTTCTTAGCTTTCTGGTGAAGTGCAAAGCCTGCTTCTCCCCACGGTGGCCTTGACCTGACAGGTGTGAGTCCATGAGGAGAAGGCTTAGGCTTGGGTACAGAGAGACCTTTCCGCATGGGCGGGGAGACTTGCTGGAGCTGGCCAGGCCATCGTGAGCATTGGTTGAGCACCTCCTGTGTGCCCAAGGTCAGTTATCCGTGCCAGAGCCTGTGGGGAGGCAGAAGGGGCAAGGAGACACAGCCACGGGGACATGAGACAGCTCCCCACAGACAGGCTGTGTGGTCACCCCAAGCCCGTAGCTGGAGGGCTGGAGGCTGCGAGCCTGGAGGGCTGGAGAGGGGTGGCAGGCAGAGCGCCAGGACACCCCTCTCTCCCTGCCCTTCTTCACAGACCTGTGTCATCCGGGCCTGGGACCGCAGCAAGCCCCTGTTCTTCTGCCCAGCGATGAACACTGCCATGTGGGAGCACCCCATCACTGCGCAGCAGGTGGACCAGCTCAAGGCCTTCGGCTACGTTGAGATCCCCTGTGTGGCCAAGAAGCTGGTGTGTGGAGACCAAGGTGGGCATCTTGCTAGGCTCACAGCCCAGGGCCCCAGAAGGGGCTTAGCTTTGGGGTCACACTTGGGTTCAGTTCCCAGCCTGTTATGGCTTCAGCAAACCAGTCTCCTCTGAGCTTAGCTTTTTCAGCTGGAAAATGGGAATCACAATCCCCACTAAAATGGGGTAGCATGTGCAAAGTGCCTGCTACAGTCCCTGGCATGCAGCCCACACACAGTTAATGCTGGCTGTGGGAACGACTCCCAGGGCCTGGCCTGAGTCTTGGGAGGGGTTTCATGGGTCTGGCACAGGCAGAGACAGACTGGGCCTTCTCAGGCCTCGGACTCTGGGCTGGAGCGCTCGGGGGCAGTAAGCGGGGCTCTGCAGGCACTGTTGGCCCATCTGGCCACAGCAGAACTTTGCTCCCAGGTCTGGGGGCCATGGCTGAGGTGGGGACCATTGTGGACAAAGTGAAAGAAGTCCTCTCCCAGCATGGTGGCTTCCAGCAGAATTGAACTGGGATTTCTGTCACGTGTGTCCCTCCGTACTCAGAATGGCTTCAGGCTGAGCTGGTGAGGAAGATGGACACTGGCAGAATATGGTGAGGATTCCTCTCTTTGCTGAGTAGGGACCTGGCGTGGGCCTACTCTGAACCTCCCAGGGACTGGACCTGCAGCAGGTTAAACTGCACTGATGGCCCAGCTCCCAGCTTCTTTCAACCAGGAGATACTACTGCATGGAGCCCCTGCCCACCTTTTCCTGCAATGGGTGCAGCAAGTCAGGTGAGCAAGCTGCCGTGCTGTCCTCACGGGAGGAGGACTGAGTGGTGGGGAAACCTCACTTCTACGTCCCGTCCAGAAACGCCACAACTAGAGAGCCCTGGCTGAGCCGTGAGAGCTTTGGCCCTTTGGTGGGGTGCTCGGCTGCCAGAGTCAGAGAAGCTTGCAAACTGGCAGGACTCTGAGGTTTCGTGCAGACCGTGCCCTGAGATTGGGATGCTGGGAAATAAAGAAAATGCCCATTTTGGGAGACTCCATCCTTCCTTTGCAGCCTGTCCATGGTCTCAGAGATCGGGGGCGTTGCTAGGTGAGGCCGGGGAAGGGTCTGGGCTGACGACTGACCAGCACTCCCTAGTCCCCGTAGAGCGTGGTGGTTAAGGACAAAGAGCCCTGAAGCCAGACAGCCCCTGGTTCAAATCCCAGCTTTGCCTCTTACTAGCAGTGGGACCTTGGTGCAGAACTTAGCCTTCCTGACCCTCACTTTCCTCATGTATCTTATTAGCCTACCCTCATGGAGTTGTTAGGAGTATTCAGTGAGTCCCACTGCTGTGCCCTCACTGCCTCTGGCTCAGGCTCTGACTCCTGGGCGATACACACCGGCCCTCGGTGGTCTGGCCTCTGCCTCCCCTCTAGCCCCGCCCTTGACCCCACGCCAACCCTGCAGGGTTCCCTGTCCTCTTGCCAGGCTGGACAGTCTTGAACAACCCGTGTTGCTTCTTGCCTCTTGCCTTTGCACAGGCTGATTCCTGTACATGCCTCTGGACGTACCTGGGTGCCGCCTCCCTGAGAAAGCCTTCTCTGGCTGACTCAGACTGGATTGGGTGCCTTGCCCAGGTTCCCATTGTGCCCCCTGCTATTTATGACAACAGAGTCGTAATCATCAGTTTACTCTGTGTCTCCCTAAAATCGGGACCTCTTGTAGAGCAGGAGTTGTCCGGTCCTTACAGAATCCAGCAAGACATTCTAAGCTTGTACCAACAAAAAAAGGTGTGTGTGGGGCGGGGGCAGGGGGGGCGGCGGTCCTGTTCCTTTCTGGGCAAGACACAAAACCCAGGCACCATAAAAGCAAAGACTGATAAATTTGACTGTAGAAAAATAGATAGGTCCACTGAGCAATATCCCAAAGTCAAGTTCAAAAGGAATATCACACTGGGGAAATTACGGCTCATATAACGAATTCTCCTAATACATAAAGAGCTGCTATAAATTGATTAGAAAAACACCAAGAACACATATACAAAAAAGCAGAGGATAAAAAGCATACACAGACAAAAAAACAAGCACACAGGCCAGGCGTGGTGGCTCACGCCTGTAATCCTAGCACTCTGGGAGGCCAAGGCGGGTGGATCGCTCAAGGTCAGGAGTTCGGGACCAGCCTGAGCAAGAGCGAGACCCCGTCTCTACTAAAAAATAGAAAGAAATGATCTGGACAACTAAAAAAAAATATATATAGAAAAAATTAGCCGGACATGGTGGCGCATGCCTGTAGTCCCAGCTACTCGGGAGGCTGAGGCAGAAGGATTGCTTGAGCCCAGGAGTTTGAGGTTGCTGTGAGCTAGGCTGACGCCACGGCACTCTAGCCCGGGCAACAGAGCCAGACTCTGTCTCAAAAAAAAAAAAAACACACACACACACAAAGGGCCTTAAACATAAATAGCTACTCAGCCACATGTATGAACAGAGTGGTACAAAACAAACCACAGTGACATGAAAGTTTTTGCCTATTTGATTGACAAGGGTGTGGAGAATTGGCACCTTCGTACATTGCTGGAGGAGTGTAAATTGATGCAACCTCTTGGGAGAACAATCTAGAAGTATCTATCAAAGTTACATATGTACCTTACCCTTTGACCCAGCAATTCTTCTAAGGATTTGTCCCACAGATACACTCATGTATATGACATTATGTCTGAACAGGCTGTTTATTGCAGCATTGAATATGGTACTAAAAAACTAAAAACACCCTCACTATCTGACCCTCAGAGATTGGGTAAATAAATTAGGATTCATTCATACACTGGAACACTACACAGCTATAAAACAGTGTCAGGGAAGCTCTCGATGTGCTAATTTGGGAAGACTTCTGAGATACGTTGTTAAACAGAAAAAGCAAGGTGCAGAACAATGTGTATCACATGCTTGTTTGTGGGTAAAAAATAGGGGGGGAGGAGGATATATTCATACTGGCTTAATATACATCAAATACCTATTGAAAAATAAACAAGAAAACTGTCTATTGTTTGCCTCTTGGCCGGGGAACTGGGCAGCCAAGGAACAAAGGTGGGAGGCAGATTTCGTTTTAAAGTCTTGAGCCAGATGAATATATTATTAACCACAAAATCAATAAACATACTTTTGAAACAAGCGTTTTGCTCTGTTGCCCTGACTAGAGTTCAGTGACATCATAGCTCACAGCAACCTCAAACTCCTGGGCTCAAGCAATCCTCCTGCCTCAGCCTCCCGGGTAGCTGGGACTGCAGGCATGCGCCACCACACGCGGCTAATTTTTTCTATTTTTAGCAGAGACAGGTCTTGCTCTTGCTCAGACTGGTCTCAAACTCCTGACCTCAAGCGATTCTCCTGCCTCAGCCTCTCAGAGTGCTCAGATTACAGTCATGAGCCACCGCACCTGGCCTAAACATACATTTTTAAAAGAGTTCCTTCTGCCTTTTATCCAGAAGTTCTTAAAAATGACTTTTTAGGGAATTAGTGCAAATAAAAAAAATAATAAAGACTTGGCAGGGGCATCTGGAGATTTTCATCATGGTCTTTGGAGTAGAAATGGGTCTGCTTTTCCTGTCACGAGCTAGCAGAAGAAGATGCCTTTTGAGGACCCTTGTGGTTTTTTGTTTTTTGGTTTTTTTCCTTTGATATAGAGTCTCACTCTGTTGCCCGGGCCGGAGTGCAGTGGCATCATCATAGCTCACAGCAGCCTCAAACTCCTGGGCTCAAGCGATCTGCCTCAGCCTCCTGAGTAGCTGGGACTACAGGCACTCGCGACGCTTATGTGTTCTTAATAAGCCTTTGAGATTCCTGACCTCAGGGAGTTTATGGTCTTATGGGAAAAAGACTCAAAGCTATAAAATAATTAAAATGGTCCAATGACAGCAAAGAACAAAAGCGAGGCTGTGTAGTGTGGACTGTAAGAGCTGCACTTCAGAATGGAGAAGCAGTCAGGGTGGGCCTGCTGGAGGGAGCGGAACTCAGGTGGGGGCTTCCTGGAGGACGAAGGTGGTTAAAAGCGGATACGAAGGGTGAAGACGTGCTGCCCCGTGCTGGATGGAGGAACGTAGAGTCCACGTGCTGGGGCAGTCAGGAGCTATTCAGCAGGGCAGGCATGGCTGAATGTGGAGTGCGGTCAAGGTCAGTGGGGTGGCACGTGCAGGACAGACTGGGGGATTAGAAGCTGACTGGGAGGAAGCCAGGACGCTGAGATGGGGAATCCAGGCTGTGCTGAAGCCTTGGCCACACCTGTGGTTCTTACAAAAGGGAGTGACAAAAGTGACAATGTAAAGAAAAATCAGCATGGCTAGAAACTAAAAACCACTGTCCTAGTGGCTAGTGGGGGAAGGGGGAACTGAATGACAATTGTGTGTCCGTTGGTGCAAGATTTATTAGCAGTGCCCAGTCCCACCCCCTGAGAAGTTCTGCTTTGCTCGCCACCGTTTTTCTCTCTCCTGACCTTACAGGGTTGTCCGGGCTGCCCTCGTGGTTCCTGGGCCTTCTGTGGTGTGAAATTAGACAGACCGAGATACAGAACTGGGAACGTGGGAAGTGGGGAAGGAGTCTGACTTTCTGGGTTGGTCCCAGAATCTCCTTGGTTGTGGCAGATTCTGGTAACAGGTAAAGGGGGAGCGAAATTAAAGCAAGGAGCAAAGAAACTCGGCTAAGGACAAACTAAAGGGCCGAGAGGAACTGGAGCGAGGAGGAGGCAGCAGTGCCCGCAGAACAGCCAGGAGTTGGCATGCAGCCGGGGCCACCTGCAGAGGCTTGGCACACTGAGGGGTACCAGAGGATGGGGACGAGGAATAAAGGGATTTTTGAGGAATGTTGCTGAGGATTGTGAGTTGGACACACTTTTGTGTTCTTCAAGAGACCCAAGGCCGGGCGCAGTGGCTCACACCTGTGTTCCAGCACATTGGGAGGCTGTAGCGGGAGAACTGCTCGAGCCCAGGAGTTTGAGACCAGCCTGAGCAACATACTGAGACCCTGTCTCTACCAAAACAGAGAGATCGAGAAAGAGACCCAAGTCAAGATTGGGGTTTCCTTTAAATTCCTTTGCCAGCGTGTGCTGGTCTGGGTGTGACGGAGTAGGACTGAACTATGTGGAGCCCTAGATTATATGTGGGTTACATGTATGTGCTACATGTTCTCTATGTTGCCAAGAGCTTCCTTGACTCCGTTTCACCCTGGTAACACAACAGCTTCTTGATGGAGTCAACAGTATGTATATATCAATAATAACTCTGTTTTATAGATGGGAAATTGGGGGTCACAGCCAGTGCAGGGTGTTAGGGGTTCTCTTTCTGCTCTATGGCTACCCCCAAACAGGCTCCTGCCCAGGGCTCATTAGCATTTCCCTCCCTGAGGTCAGCTCAAACACCCTTTCTGCCAGGCACCAACACTGCCAGATACCTGCTTTTTCAGTCCCAATTAAATAGCTGCTTCATTACCTTTTCCTTTCCATACCTTCCTTCATACATAGATTGTAGTTCCTAGGGCAGCATGAAATTCCTGAGTGTCATGCAACTGCCTCCGAACAAAGAGACCTGGAGGCAACCCCGGTGACTGACAGGTTGTTTACACTGAGAGCTTCCTGGTGGAACCGAATATTCTACAATATTCAAGCCAGATTTGGTACCACCTGGGTCAAGGCAATGGGAAGGATCAGACCAGAAGAACTGCCAGTTGTCTCATAGCAAAGGCATGTTGGGAGCAGCTGAGGGTGAGGGCAAGAGGCAGAGATTTGAGCTTCAGGGCCTGTGCAGGACAGACAGCTAGTCCAGGTGGGATCTGGGAGCATGTCATCCCCTTGCTGCAATAGGTTGGTCTCATGGTGGCTTTATCTGCAGAGATTACATGGTGACCTTTTGCCTGCTGGCCCAGATAGTGAGTCGCTGGGGATTAGAGGCCCAGCAGACTCCCTTTTGGGCCTCTGGATTCCTGAAAGAGGAAGGAGAGTTCAAAGGTGCCTTCTATCTGTGTGGGCAAATGAGGTGAAGCCAAAGGGTCACCAGCTGTAGAGATGGACTTGGAAGCAGCCGGCATGGGCAGAAACGCATGGATGCACGCAGAGATGTCACGGCCTGCAGGGGAGCTTAAGGGTGGGGCTGAAAATCATTTCTTGCTCTTGGGACACATCATGGCCAGGCCCTGGCTTGGAAGCTCATGTGTCACCTGGAACTTCTGAAAATGGCTCTCTTGGTAGGGGAGAAGTCAAGCTCTGCTGCATCACCCTTGGCGGAAATTGGCATGATGGGGATGAGTGAAAGAAGGCCATGGAAGGGAACTCATGTTTATCTGGCTCCTGGCCTGCACCAGACACTGTGCTCTGCTCCCCTTGTCTCATTTAAGACTCCTAACCGTCCTTTAAGATAGGCATTGTTGTCCCCATTAAAAAAATAAGAACCTGTGCCAGGCATCTGAAGGTTGTGATCCTTTTGGGGTCCCCTGCTGCCCAACATCTGTAGGAGAAGAGCCAGCGTGTCGGAGGGTGTACAAAAACCACTCTGGGTGAGTAGGGAAGAGCAGCCTCAGGGGACAAGAATGTATCCTAGACCTCTGAGGAATGTCCTGGAGGCGAAGTTCAATCCCATAGAAGGAAAATGTCCTGACATTCAGAGTTTATGAAAAATGGGGGAGCTACTGAGATAGTGAGCCTCCTGCTCTGAGGATGTTTGAGCAGATGCTGGAGGACCAGAAGTGTGAAGAGGGCCTCTGCTCAGCTTAATGGGTGGCCTAGGGTCAGTCCTCAGTGCCACTTGAGCATCTGTGGTGTGCTCCCTCTCTCCCACCTCTGAGCTGGAGATTCAACACACATGTCCGCAAAATCACAAACGGTGAGGGCTGACCCTTGCTAGCCAATAAAAATAACACCTCCCTTTTCATCAGAAACCATGGAAGCAAGAAGGCGGTGGGATTACATAT
The DNA here is from genome assembly GCA_004363605.1 of Indri indri. Taxonomy (NCBI): domain Eukaryota; kingdom Metazoa; phylum Chordata; class Mammalia; order Primates; family Indriidae; genus Indri; species Indri indri. The sequence goes on from RJWJ010005787.1 coordinate 29,411, forward strand.
TCAAAATGCTGGAAAAACTCCGTCAACCAACAATTTTATATTCAGCAAAACTAGCTTTCAAGAAGGAAAATGAAGGCTGGCCCGATGGTAGTGGGTTATCAGAACTTATAACATTAGTGTCACTAAAGTTGGTAGTCAACCCCCCACTGCTAAATTTGACTGGCTTTAAGAAAAAAAATGACATATAGACATTTCCAGATAAACAAAAATAAAGAGAATTCATTGCTATCAGATCTACATTACAAGATATGCTAAAGGAAATTTTTCAGGATTTAAGCAAGTAACCCCAACAGTAACTCAAAATCATATGAAAAAACAGAGTGCTGGTAAAGGTAATTATGAAATTATTATTTTATTACTCACGAAACTTCATTTTAATTTAGCTTTCTGAATCTGTGCTTTTGCCTTCAATACTTACACAATTTTCTGCTCCTCAGTAAGGAAAGCACGCTTGATGCTGCCACGAACACATTTAGCACACGTGGAACCACCATAGGCCCCGCTGACGTGTTTTTGTTTTAGACAATCTCATAAGAACTGTAGGTCTCATAGCACGAACCCCTCCCTTGAAGTCTGCCTGGGCACGTGCCACATGCAGATTCTGGTGCTTTCCCAACCTTCTTGGTATAAAGGTAAACAATTCTATTACCAGGAGTTTAGGACGCCCTGGTTTTGTTAGAGGCTGTATTGTAGGAAAGCCTAGGACAGTATGTCAAACGCTGGACCATTCTGAGTGCCTCTAGACAGTGTCCCAAGAAGAGGATGACATAATAAAAGACAGTATAAGTGCTTATTTCTTCTTCTTTCTTCTATTAACTGATTTAAAAAAAGTTATATAAAACAATATGTTTATTGCATTATTAGGTCTATCACATATAGAAATGTAACGTATTTAACAATAACAGCACATAACACATGTTCAGAAACAGGTAGCTGCGGTTGCTGTTATCATTGACTGGGCTGTTTCTCAAAATAGAGCACACAGGTGGATTATAGGAACTCCAGGAGGGAATGTTTGATTTCATACTCACAAATTTTTAAAGGGATACTAAAATACATATATAAGCATTTTGAAAATAATGACCATTTACTTCTGCATCCAGAAATATGCAGGCTAGTTAAATACAGAACTCCCTCCCTAAAAATGCTGAATAAAAGATCATAAACATGTATGTGAAAGCACAGATGCGCTGGCATTAAATAAGGGACTCACTCAGAGCCAGAATAACAAGACGGTACGGTCTGCCCGGGGAAGCCCGCACTGCAGCCCGGCTCCCTGGGCTGTGCATGGCCAGAGCATCAGGCACCTCCTGGCTCCACGTCAGTCCTCTTGGTCTCAGCTCAGATTCCAGCCACTGCTGAGTGGATGAGTTTCCTGTGGCTTCAAGCAGCCTCGTGGAGGTGCCACCTTGTCTCGAGCACGTGGGATTACTTGTCCCTGCCTAAGTCTCTCTGGCTCCGCAGGGTGGCATACTTGGGAATCTCGTGGACCTTCACACATGTGCAGACACATGTTCAGGGGAGTTAATGTCTGTGGGGCCACTCTTGACCAATGGGGACCCAAGCAAATAAAAGTTTCTTCTTTTCATATCCCATCTCATAGGTGCCTCAGAAAATCACGTGAAAAACCAAGCACCTGCCTTGAGAAGGCCACCTTTTACTGGCTTTTCCTCTTTCTTTGTTCACTCTCTCCATCTCTCACTCCTGCTTCCTAGTATTACTTCCCAAATTAAGTACACACAAGCCTTTCGTGAGGCTCTGCTTTTAGGGGAACCTAAATAAAACAGGGAAGAGGAGAAAAGGCCTGAGGTCTGGTCCTGGGAGGTAGATAATCCTTCCTCTTTTCCAAATTTGGGACTTCTCAAAAGTCAATGCCCTAGGGCAGAAACAGGAAAAAAAATCAAGTCAGCCACAGAAGACTTTCCTATATCCACTTAGCTTGGGCTGGAGAAAGAACGCAGGGTAAAAAGAAGTCCAGAAATTCCTAACAAAAGCCAAAATTCATGCAGAGAAAAGCCCAAAATTATATTCCCTGTGTGACTGGAAAAATCCTATATCAAAAAAAAAAAAAAAAAAAAGATTTTCTTTCAGTGGTTCTGAGTTGGAAAGATCCCTAGGCGCCTAGCAGAAGCAAACAAAAATCCTTTCTGGAAGAATACATATTAAACACAGATTCAAAGAATTCCCACAAAGAATTCCAAGGAACATGAGCTCATAATAAAAAATCAATAAACTCATGAGGAAACAAACCACAAGGAGCATGAGTCAGCAGAAACAACAAATTACAAGATGAGACCCACAAATACTGCAAAACATGGAATGATGAGACACAGAATAGGAAATAAGTATTTTAATATATTTAAAGAAGTGAAAAAGGATACTGAAACTGTGAGGACGGAGGCAAAGAAACTAATAAACTTAACTAGGCAAATAAATATTTGGAGATGAACCAGGTAAAACTACCAGAAATGAAACTGTAATTATTAAAAAACCTCCAAAGAAAAGTTAAAAAGCAGAATAGACAAAGTTGAAGGGAGTATAGTAAACTGAAATATAAAGCTTAAGAAATTACCAAGAATTCCACAAAGAATGATAAAAAGGTGAAATATGAAAGAAAAGTTAAAAGACATGAAAGAAATTCAACATTTATTCATGATAAAACCTCTCAGCAAACTAACAATTAAAGGGAACTTCCTCAATTCAGTGAAAGACATCCACAAAAAACCTACATCTGCTTCGTATTTTATGGTAAAAGACTGCTTTCACCCCAAGTTCAGGGACAAGCAAGGATGTCCACTTTTACCACTCCATTCAGCATTTTACTGGAGGTCCTAACCAGTGCAATAAGTCAAGAAAAATAAATAAAAGGCTTACAGATTGGAAAGGAACAAATAAATCTCTCCATTAGCAGAATACATAATGGTCCATGTGAAAAATCACAAAGAATATACAAAAAAGCTACTACAACTAATGAGTGAGTTTAGCAAGGTTACAGGATACAAAGTCAACAGAAAAATCGTGATGTTTTTGTATATTGGGAATGACCAATGAAATGGGAATTTTTTAAGTGATGCTTTTTTTTTTTTTTTAAATAGAGATAAGGTCTCATTCTGTTACCCTGGCTGGAGTGCAGTTGTCTGATTATAGTTCACTGTAACTTTGAACTCCCGGGGTCAAGTGATCCTCTGCCCTCAGCCTCTTGAGTAGCTAGGACTACAGGTGTGTGTCATGATGTCCAATTTTTAAATTTTTTTGTAGAGATGGAGTCTTGCTATGTTGCCCAGGCAGGTCGTGAACTCCTGGCCTCACATGCTCCTCCTGCCTTGGACTCCCAAAGTGCTAGGATTACAGGCCTGAGCCACCACACCCAGCCAGTGCCATTTTAAATAGCATAAAAACATGAAATACTTGGTACAAATATAACAAAACATGTAAGATTGACGTGCTGAAAACAATAATAACATTGATGAGAGACACTAAAGAAGACCTAAAAAATTGCTTATGGGTTGGAAAAAAATCAATATTGTTAAATCCTAATTCTCCCCAACTTGATCAGTAGATTTAATGCAATCCCAATCAACATCCCAGCAGGCTTTTTCATAAAAATCAATAAGCTGATTCTAAAATACTTACAGAAATTCAAAGAAACTTGAATATCAAAAACACATTTTGAGGCCACACCTGTAATCCCGGCACTCTGGGAGGCAGGAGGATTGCTTGAGTTCAGGAGTTTGAGACCAGCCTGAGCAAGAGCGAGACCCCATCTCTACTAAAAATAGAAAAATTAGCCGGGCGTGGTGGCGCTCGCCTGTAGTCCCAGCTACTCAGGAGACTGAGGCAGGAGGATCACTTGAGTCCAGGAGTTTGAGGTTGCTGTGAGCTAGGCTGACGCCACAGCACTCTACTCAGGACAATGGAGTGAGACTGTCTCAAAAAAAAAACAAAACACATTTTGAGGAAAAAGAACAAGGTTGGAAGACTCACAATACTTGATTTGAAGACTTAACTACAGAGTTGTAATATTCAATACAGTGTAGTATTGACAAAAGGACAGACACATATACTCTGTCAGTGGAACAGAATTGCGATTACCAAATTAGAGTCACATATATGTGGTCACCTGATATTTGACGAATGTACCGAGTCAGTTCAATGGAGAAGTAACAGTCTTTTCAGCAAATTGCGATGCGACAACTGGACATTCATTTAAAAAAATTTCAACTCATACTTTACATCATATTTTAAAAGTAACTCAGTATCAGAACTTATTAACATTAGTGTCAGCAAAGTTGGTATACAACCTCTCACTGCTAAATTTGACTGACTTAAAAAAAAAAAGTAAAACTCAAAAGGGCCATAGACAGAAAATAAAACTATAAACTGTCTAGATAAAACCATAGTGGAAAAATCTTTGTGACCTTGGGTCAGGCAAAGATTTCTTAGATATTACACCAAAAGGACAATCCATAAAGTGAAATAATCAGCAAATTGCATTTCATAAAAAGTTTAAAGTTTTGCTCTTAAAACACACTGTTTGAACTTGAAAAGGCAAGCAACAGCTGGGGAGAAAATATTGGCAATACATATATGTGATAAAGAACTAGTATTCAGAAAATATAATGAATTTTCAAAGGTCAATAATAAGAGAGAGAAACTTCCTCTGTGGTAGCATGAGTAGGTTGGCAAATACTTTCTACCCAAAACAAGAATAAAACTGTACAAATTTTTCAGAAAACAACTTTTTCAGGGTTCTGGAATTCAATTAAAAGCAAACAAGTTGAGAAGCATTATTCCTCAAAAAAAAAAAAAAAAAAAAGCTAGAACTTTGAGCAAGAATAGTAGAATTTTGCAGCCTTCTTGCCCAGAAATTCTCCTATGCTCCCCCAGCCTGGTCCTTAAGAATGACAATGTTACTAGGTGGGTCTGGAAATAAAAACCAAAAGTATATTCACAAGATGGAACATACTTGAATTGAGGTGGAAGCCAAAAGCTTTCGCCAGCAGCAGCATCAGTAAAAGCAGGAAATGAATGGGGACAGCCTGCAGCTTTGCGAGCTTGTCTGAGCTGAGCTGCACACCAAGCAGAAGCCTCATGGGAAAAGCCTGGAAATGAGAGAGCCGCAGAAGGGCTGATCAGCTCTCCACACACGCGTGCGCGACTGGGAGAGGACACACGTGCACTGGGGAGATGTGCCGAAGCCCAGCAGAGAGTGAAAGCCAGGCCATCTCGAGGACTGGATGAATTTGGGATAAACTCCACAACCCACGTGAAGAGCAATCGTCAGAGAATGGATCTTACAAGCTCAAGGTGTTTGAGAACTCCCACTGCTCAAATTATTGGGTGACCACTAAGTTATGCAGGGACAATCCCCAGGAAGCTAGGATAAAAAATGAGAATGAGAAAGAAAGAAAGAAGCGAAAAAACAAACAACCTAAGCAGAGACAACAATGTGTGTACACCTCAGGGGAGACAGAATCTGCAGTGTGATTCTAGGCAAAGTACAAACAGATTAATGAATAAATATATAAAAATAGACTTATGGGCTGGGCGCGGTGGCTCATGCCTGTAATCCTAGAACTCTGGGAGGCCTAGGCGGGAAGATTGCTTGAGATCAGGAGTTTGAGACCAGCCTGAGCAAGAGCGAGACCCCATCTCTACAAAAAATAGAAAAATTAGCCAGACGTGGTGGCTTCTCAGGAGAAGAGAGAAAAAGGGACAGAAAAAATGTGTGAAGAAAGAGTGGCTGAAAACTTCCCCAGATTGATGCAATATTGATCTACAGATCCAAGGTCAACCAACCCCAAGTAGGATAAGCAGGGATCCACACCAAGACACACTGTAGTCTTAGCGCCACCGTACTCTCTAGTCCAGGTAACAGAGCAAGACACTATTTCAAAAGAAAAAAACAGGTACATCATAGTCAAACTGCTGAAAGCAGAAAATCTTGAAAGCAGGAAGAGAAAATGACTCATCAGCTGCAGAGATACAATGAGACAAATACAAGGTGACTTTTCAGAAACAGAGGCAGCAAGGTTACACATTCAGAGTGCCACGGGTAACAGCACCTGTCAACCAAGAAGTCTATCTCCAGAAAAATTATTCTTTGAAAATAAAGTAAAAACGAAGACATTCCTAGATTAAACACACACAGAGAATGCATTGCTAGCAGTCCCGCCCTGTTAGAACGGCAAAGCAAGTTCTTCAGGATGGAAGGTAAAGACGGTAGACAGTAACTCAAATCCGCAGGAGCAAGTGAAGAGCATTGGAAATGATAAACATTTGGGTAAATACAGGAGACTGTAAATATGTTTTTCTTCTTTTAATTTTTTTCAGATATTTTCAATTGTGATAAATATACTTAACACAAAATATACCATTTTAATTGTGTTGAGTTCTGTGGCATAACTATATTCCCATTGTTTTTCATCCATTTCCACAATTTTTCATCTTCCCCAACTGCAATTCTGTATCCATTAGACACTAAATTCTATGCGCCCCTCTCCCCGACCATGGCAGCCACCATTCTAACTTTCTGTCTCTATGAATCTGACTACTCTGTGAACCCCATGTAATTGAATCATACAGTATTTGTCCATCTGTGATAGGCTTAATTTACTTAATTCTTTTAAAAAAGCATAGATTTCTATAAAGTAATAATGACACCATGCTAATGTTAGTGTAATAACATATATAGATATGACTGCTCAAATGCGGTGAGAGGAAAGGAAGCCGTATTAACTTAAAAATGGTAAAAAAATCAACAGAGGAATTAAGATAGTATGCTAACAATATCTATTTAACACAAATGAGGGGAGTAAAGGAGACGAAAGAACAAAACAGCTGATACATGCAGGAAATAAATAGCAGAATGCATTGACACAAGTCAGATCACATCAATACTTACATTACATGTAAACGGTCCAAACACTTCGAACAAAAGGCAATGATTGTCCGACTGGGTAACAAAGCCAGGTTCAACTATGTGCTGTCTATGAGAGACACATTTTCAGATTCAAAGACACAAATAGGTTTAAATTTAAAAGAATGGAGAAAGACATATATCATGCAAATAGTGACTGTAAAAGAGAGGGAGCGATTATATTAATATCAGACAAAATAGGACTTTAACACAAGAAGCATTACTACACATATGCCGTGACAATAAGGGAATTAATGCGTCAGGAAGAGAAAAACAGTTATAAGTATATATGCAGCTCGTAGCAGAATCCCAACATTATGCAGCATAAACTGACAGAATTGAAAGGAGAAATAGAAGGTTCAACAATTATAGTTGGAGATTTCAATATCCCTCTCTCAGTAACTGATAGACCAAGAAGTTAGAAAAATCAGTAAGGATATAGAAAACTCAAACAACACTATCAACCAACTTGACTTAACTTTGATAGAACATTCGATCCAATGACACTAGAAGACACATTATTTTCAAGCAAACATGGGATGTTCTCCAGATAGATGATATACTAAGCCATAAAACTAGACTCAAGGCCGGGCGCGGCGGCTCACACCTGTAATCCTAGCACTCTGGGAGGCCGAGGCGGGTGGATCGCTCAAGGTCAGGAGTTCGAGACCAGCCTGAGCAAGAGTGAGACCCTGTCTCTACTAAAAATAGAAAGAAATTATCTGGACAACTAAAAAATATATATATATAGAAAAATTAGCCGGGCATGGTGGCACATGCCTGTAGTTCCAGCTACTCGGGAGGCTGAGGCAGGAGGATTGCTTGAGCCCAGGAGTTTGAGGTTGCTGTGAGCTAGGCTGACACCATGGCACTCTAGCCCAGGAAACAGAATGAGACTCTGTCTCAAAAAAAAAAACAACAAAAAAACCCCACAAAAAACTAGACTCAATACATTTAAAAAGAATGAAATCATATAAAATATGTTTTTCATACACAACAGAATTAATTAGAAGTCAATAGGAGAAGAAAATTGAGAAATATCTGAATATTTGGAAATTACACCAGGCACTTCTAATACCCATGGGTCAAAATGAAAACACAATAAAAATTAGAGAATAAGTGGAACTGAATAAAAATTGAATGACAGCATATCAAAATTGATTGCATGTCATTAAAGCAATGCTTAGAGGGAAAGTTATATATATATACATATATATATATATGTATTTTTTTTTTTTTTTGAGACACAGTCCTACTCTCTCACCCTGGGTAGAGTGCAGTGGTGTCAGCCTAGCTCACAGCAGCTTCAAACTCCTGGGCTCAAGCGATCCTCCTGCCTCACCTTCCAGAGTAGCTGGGACTACAGGCACATGCCACCATGCCCAGCTAATTTTTCCTATTTTTACGCCCATGCTCAGGCTAGTCTTGAACTTCTGAGCTCAAGCGATCCTCCTGCCTCGGCCTCCCACAGTGCTAGGATTACAGGCATGAGCCACCGCACCTGGCCAGAAATTTATCGGGTTTTTTTTTTCCCTGGAGCCACGCCCAAGAGGTCTTGAGCAGTGGACTCAGAAATTTATCGTTTTAAATGCTGCTATTAGAATAAGAGAAAAATATCGAAATCTAAACTTCCATCTTAAGTAGTTCAAAAAAGAAAAGTGAATCAAACCTAAAGTAAGAAGGGACAGTAATAAAGACAAGAGCAGAAATCAGTGAAATAGAATAAGAAGCAATAGAAAAAATCAGTCTGAGTCTTTTACTGAAACTGAGGTAGGAAAATAAAACTGAAACAAATAAAATTTTTAAAAAATCAGTGAAACCAAAAGTTGGTTCTTTAAAAAGATCAACAAAATTGTTAAACCTTTAAGTGGTATGATCAAAAAAAAAAGAGAGAATACACAAATTACCAAAATCAGCAATGAAAGAGGAGACATTACAACAGACCATTTACCCTAAACTAAGATCAGGAGAAAAGGAAGGATACTCTCGCTCCCCACTTCTATTCGACATTGTACTGGAGGTGCTAGCCAGTGCAGTAAGGGAAGGAAAAGAAGCTAAAGTTGTGCAGATTGGAAAGTATTAAGTAGAACTGTCTTTAATTGCAGAAGACAACTATGTAAATAATTCTATGGAATGTACTTTAAAAACTAGTAGAACACTGCACATGGTGGATAATGCCTATAATCCCAGCCTTTTGGGAGGCTGAGGTGGGCGAATCACTTGAGACCAGGAGCTCACGACCAGCCTGGGCAACATAGCAAGACCCTGTATCTACAAACAATTTAAAAATTAGCTGGGCTTGGTGGTGAGCACCTGTACTCCTAGCTACTCAGGGGGCCGAGGCAGGAGGATCAGTTGAGCCCAGGAATTCATGGTTACAGTCAACTATGATCACACCACTGCACTCCAGCCTGGGTGACACACTGAGACCCTGTCTTTAAAAAAAAAAAAAAAGCATCATTTAAAAAATTCCCATTTTGCCGGGCACGGTAGCTCACACCTGTAATCCTAGCACTCTGGGAGGCCCAGGCAGAGGGATTGCTTGTGTTCAGGAGTTTGAGACTAGCCCGAGCAAAGACAAGACCCCATCTCTACTAAAAATAGAAAAAATTAGCCGGGCATGGTGGCACATGCCTGTAGTCCCAGCTACTAGGGAGGCTGAGGCAGGAGGATCCCTTGAGCCCAGGAGTTTGAGGTTGCTGTGAGCTAGGCTGATGCCACAGCACTCTAGCCCCACCCAGGAAACAGCGAGACTGTTTCAAAAAAAAAAAAAAATCCCATTTTATTGGTCATTCCCAATATATAAAAACATCATGATTTTTCTGTGTTGACTTTGTGTCCTGCAACCTTGCTAAACTCACTCATTAGTTATAGTAGGTTTTTGTATATTCTTTGTGATTTTTCACATGGACAATTAAGTATTCTGCTAATGGAGAGAGATTTATTTGTTCCTTTCCAATCTATAAGCCTTTTACTTATTTTTGTTGACTTAATGACTGGTTAGAAAGTCTCAGCAAATACATAGAAGACATGATAAAATTACAGTGTCTGATATCCAGGTGAAAATTACCAGGTGTACAAAAAAGTACGAAAATAGCTACTCGTAATGATAATAAAAATAAATCGAGACAGACTGAGAAATAAAACAAATGATAGGCAGAATTCATAGACAAGGACATTGAAATTGAAATTATAAATAGACTTCAAATGTTCAAGGGGGTGGACAAAAGCCTGAGCATAATAAGAAACACGAAGTTGATTAACAAATGTCCAAATTCAACTACTTGATAAGAAAATCATAATGTGTGAGATTAAAAATACACTGGATGGGATTAGCAGCCGACTAGACATTGAAGAAGAAAATATTAGTGAATTTGAAGACTCAGCAGTAGAAACCGTCCGAAGTGGAAGACAGAGAGAAAAAAGACTGAAAAACGTGAGCAGAGCATGAAAGAGCTGTGGGCCGACATCGAAGCCGAACACGCATGTGACTGAAATCGCAGGAGAGGAGAGAGCGGGAGGGACAAAAACATTTGAAGAAATAATGACATAAAATTTCCAAATTTGATGAAAATTAGCAATAATTACAAAAAATCTCCATAAACCCCAAACAGAAGAGACATGAAGAAAACTACACCCAGTTACATCATAATCAAATTGCTTAAAACCAGTTACCTTCAAAAGACACTGTTTGCGAAAACAAAAAGGCAACCATGACCTGGGAGAAAATATTTGCAAAACAGATATCCAACCAAGAACTTTTGTGTAGACAGTATAAATGACTCTTACCACCTCAATACTAAGAATTCAAACAGCCCAATAAAAACATGGGCAAAAGATTTTTTTTTTTTGAGATGGGGTCTTGCTCTGTCACCCAGGCTTGGAGTGCAGTGGCATGATCATAGCTCACTGCAGCCTTGAACTCCTGGGCTCAAGAGATCCTCCTGCCTCAGTAGCCGGGACTACAGGCACGTGCCACCACACCCAAAAATGGGTAAAAGATTTAAACAGACATTTCACTAAAGAAGATACACAGATGGCAAAGAAGTATATTAAGAAATGCTCTGGCCGGGCGCGGTGGCTCACGCCTGTAATCCTAGCACTCTGGGAGGCCAAGGCGGGCGGATCGTTCTGAGCTCAGGAGTTCGAGACCAGCCTGAGCAAGAGCGAGACTCTGTCTCTACCAAAAATAGAAAGAAAATTAATTGGACAGCTAAAAATATATAGAGAAAAAAAAAATTAGCCGGGCATGGTGGCACATGCCTGTAGTCCCAGCTACTCGGGAGGCTGAGACAGTAGGATTGCTCGAGCCCAGGAGTTTGAGGTTGCTGTGAGCTAGGCTGACGCCACGGCACTCGCCCCAGGCAAGAGAGTGAGACTCTGTGTCAAAAAAAAAAAAAAAAAGAAAAAAAAGAAATGCTCTATGTCATAAGTCATTTTGGAAATGCAAATTAAAACCACGAAAAGATACCACCGTGTCCCCCAATAGAATGGTTGACATGTTGAAAACTAATTATACCAAATGTTGTGAGGATGTGGAGAAGCTGAAACACTGCTGGGGGAAATGTAAAACAATGTAACTGCTTTGGGACAGAGCAGGGGAGCGTTTGTGTGTCTTTTTTTTTTTTTTTGAGACAGAGTCTCACTCTCTTGCCTGGGACGAGTGCCGTGGCGTCAGCCTAGCTCACAGCAACCTCAAACTCCCGGGCTCGAGCGATCCTACTGTCTCAGCCTCCCGAGTAGCTGGGACTACAGGCATGCGCCACCATGCCGGGCTAATTTTTTTCTATATATATTTTTAGCTGTCCAATTAATTTCTTTCTATTTTCGGTAGAGACGGGGTCTCGCTCTTGCTCAGGCTGGTCTCGAACTCCTGAGCTCAGAACGATCCGCCCGCCTCGGCCTCCCAGAGTGCTAGGATTACAGGCGTGAGCCACCGCGCCCGGCCTGTGTGTCTTTTTTTAATAGTTAATCATCACCTACTGTATGACCTAACCATTCCACTGCTAGGTATTTACCCCAGAGAAATGAAAGCATACGTCCATACAAAGACATGCACATCAATGTTCATAGCAGCTTTATTTGTAATGGCCCCAAACTGGATACAACCAAGTGTCCATCAACAAGTGGGTAGATAAACATTTGGTGGTATGTCCACACAATGGAATACCACTCGGCAATAAAAAGGAATGAACTACTGTATTGCTATAGTTATACACAAAATGTGGACGAATCTCAAACGCAATTATGCTAAGTAAAAGAAGCCAGACAAAAAAGAGCATAACCCATAGGATTCCATTTCCATAAAATTCTAGAACATGCAAACTAATCTGTGGTGATAGAAAGTAGACTAGTGGTTGCCTGGGAGCAGGGTCGGGGGAGAGTTAACACATTAACAGAGGAGCACAAGGGCAGTTTTGAGAGCGGTGGGTATGATCACCAGCTCGAGTGTGATGATATGTACACATAGATGCCAAAACTTATGAATTGTACACTTCAAATACATTCAGTTTATTGTATGTTAGTTACGACTCATAGATCAATTTTAAAAAGGATGTGTATGTTTGATTGGATCATGGCCATAACAACGCAACTCTAACTCAAATTTTGGAGAGATTTGACTTGAGACTAAGTATTTCATGATGTTAAGAAACTATTGCTAATTTTGCTAGTTGTGAAAATGTAAGAAAATGTTCTTATTTACTTAAAAAATTGTGAGGAGGGGTTGAGAGGGCTCCAAATCCGGCTCCATAAACAGCTCTGGAGGTGGCTTCCCACCTCACGCCAGCCAGGGTGGCCGAGCTCGTCTAGGACAAGTTTCCGTCACACCCCTCTTTCTTGCCTCCTGGCAGAGGCCTGTTTGTTTGCGTGTCCCCCTCCTCCCAAGGGCTCAGGAAAACCACCCCATCCTATAATACTAGCTCAAAGGGGAAATCCTGGTTGGTCTAGGCTAATCCTCCTTGCAGAGATTGGTGTAAGAGTTGACATGTGAGCCAATGAGATTTGAGAAAAGGGTGGAGAGGGAGACCGTCTTGGTCCTTTCCTGACACTGTATCTAAATACCTTCAACCGGGCAATTTACAAACAGCACAAATTTATAGCTCACAGTTTTGAAGACTGGAAGTCCAAGATCAAGGCACAAGCAGATTTGGTGTCTGATGAGAGCCTGGCTCTGCTTCCAAGATGGATGCTGTGTCCTCTGGAGGAGACTAATATTGGGTCCTCACGTGGCAGGGCAAAGGGCAGAAAGGCCAGCTAGTTCCTTCCAGCCCTTCTGTGAGGCACCCATCCCACCTGTGAGGGCAGAGTCCTCATGGCCCAATCGCCTCCTAATGACCCCACCTCCTAAAACTGTTGCACTGGGAGTTAAGTTTCACAGGAATTTTGGAGGTAACACAAACACTCAAACCACAGCAGAGATTTTTGGGAAAAGTTTTGGTCAAATGTATTTTTTTGGTCAAATACATTATTTGCAAATGTTTTCTGCCAGTCTTTAGCTTGCTTTTTCAGTTTTTTCATGGTACCTTTTAATGAGCAGTTTAGAACTTTTTTGAAGCCTCTACCTTGTGTCTTGTGCCTTTTGTGTCTGGCTTAGGAAATCTTTGCCTTCTTCAGCGTGTGGAGGTATTATCCTACAGCTTTTTCCTAGGGGTTTTTTAAATGCTTTAATACTTTTTCTGTGCTCTATTGGATGAATTTTGTTCCTTTTGAGACTTTCTTATTTTATTTTATTTATTTTATTTTATTTTATTTATTTTATGACATTCTTCATTTTATTTTTATTTATTTTTAAAGGATTCAGCGATAGAGAAAGTTCATGAACTCACACGGCAGGAAGCGGAGGCGAGGGCAGCTCCGGCACCGGCTGTGTCTGAGCAGCAGCGCCAGGGGCCCAAGCTCCCCGCCTTTCCTGGCTGCCACGCTCAACGGCGTGGCTTGTCCGCAGAGGGCTCTGCTTATTGTCTCGGGACAGTCACCACAGCTTCAGGCTTCGTATCCAGAAACAACAAAGTCCAGTATGAGCGGATATATAAGGAATGCCTACAAATCAATAATAAGACTGATAATGTGATTTTTAGGAATAGGCAAAAGTCTCCAATGGGACTTTATAAAAGAAGCTACTTAAATGGACAATAAACACATTAAAAGATGCTCAACATCATGAGCCACCAGGAAAATGCAAATTAAAACCACAAGGAGATACAGCTATGCACCTAGCAGAATGATTAAAATGAATGACTATAGCCCGTTTCGGCAAGGCTGCAGAGCAGCCGGAACACTCATGCACTGTTGCTGTGGGTGTAAAATCGCACCGGCACTCTGGAGGCCTGCTTAGTAGTTTCGAATAAAGTTAAACATACGCCTTACCTTATGACCCAGCAATTCTGCTCCTAGGTGTAGGAGGGCTCCGGAAAGTATCCAGCCATGGATATAATGGATACATAGATACAACGGCTGGATACTTTCCGGACAGCCCTAGCATATCCAAGAGCAACGAGGGCATATATGTCCACAAAAAGACTCACACAAGAATGTTCACAGCAACTTTATTCATAATAGCCAGAAATGAAAAGCAATCAAAATGTTCATCATCAGAAGAATAAACAAAATGTGCTCTGTTCACATAATGGCGTGCTACTTAGCCAGTAACAAGGACAAACCACCACCGATGCATGCAATAACATGGATGAATCTCAAACACGTTATGCTTCGTAAAAGAAGCCAGACACAGAGTTCATACTATATCATTTTTATGAAGTTTAAGACCAGGCAAAACTAATTGATTTAGAATAGTGGTTAGCTCTGGTTTGAATGAATATTGACTGAACAAAAGCAGAAGGGAACTTTCTTCTGGTGTGATGGAAATGTTCTGTATCTTGATCTCAGTGTCGGTTACATGCATGTACACAAACAATAAATTGTGGGAAGCTATACACTCGAGATCTGTGATTTTTTCTTTGGGTATACCACACCTCAGTAAAGTACTATAGTCACACATCACTCAAAGATGGAGATACATTCTGAGAAATGCGTAGTTAGGTGATTTCGTTGCTGTGCAAACATCAGAGCATGCTTACACAAACCTAGATGGTACGCTTACGACATGCCTAGGTTATATGGTAGCCTTTGCTCCTAGGCTACCAACCTGCACAGCGTGTTACTGTACTGAATAGTATAAGGGCACAGTAACACAATGCTGAGTATTTGTACAATAGCAATTTTTACGCTCCATTATAATCCTATGAGACCACCGTCAAATATGTGGTCATTGATTGATGTGTCGTTATGTGGTGTATGACTGTATATGATTTTTTTTAAAAAAGACCATTCACTAGAGAAGCCAATTTATTAGAATTTTAGAAATAGTTTAGCAAAGTTTCCAGGTATAAGTTCAATATCCAATAAATAAAAGTTTAATGAATTAATAAAAATCATCACCAATCAGAAAATGCAGTTTAAAAATTTTACAATAGCAATGAAAAATGTAAGGTAGTTGAGAATAAATCTAACAAAAGATAAGCAAAAGCTTTATGCAGAAAATTATAGCACCTTATTGAAAGACAACAAGAAAAGCAGGTAAAGAGCAACCCCATGATTATGGACAGAAAGACGCAATACTATAAAGCTGCTTTTTCTCTCCAAATTGATCTATAGCTTTATTGCTATTTCCATCAAATTATAACAAAATTTTTTACACATTTTACCAAAAAAACAATTAGTACCCAGTTTTTATAAATCAATTAAGACAAATAATCCAATAGGAAAATATTTAAAAACATGAACAAGGCTGGGCGCGGTGGCTCACACCTGTAATCCTAGCACTCTGGGAGGCCAAGGCAGGAGGATTGCTTGAGCTCAGGAGTTCGAGACCAGCCTGAGCAAGAGTAAGACCCTGCCTCTACTAAAAATAGAAAAAATTAGCCGGGCATGGTGGCGCTCGCCTGTAGTCCCAGCTACTCAGGAGGCTGAGGCAGGAGGATCCCTTGAGCCCAGGAGTTTGAGGTTGCTGTGAGCTAGGCTGACGCCACGGCACTCTAGCCTGGGCAATAGCGTGAGACTCTGTCTCAAAAAAAAAAAAAAAAAAAAATGAACAGGCATTTCACAGAAGAGAAAATACAAATGACCCATTAAATATATGAAAATATACTCAACCTCATTAGTAAAAAGGGAAATGTAAATAAAACCACAAGTTATCATTTCATGCCCACTAGAGTGGAAAAAATTAGAGGATTGACAAAATGGTGGTGAAACAGAACTGTTAAACTGCAGCGGACTAGAGATTAGTACGCTTACATTGGGGAAGAATTTTGCATTATTTGGTAAAAATGAACATTGATGTACCCCATGACCCAGCACCTCCACTCCTGGAGACGTGGACAGAATATTCGCAGAGCACTGTTTATAGAGCAAAAATGGGAAACAGCTCAAATGCCCACTACAGGAGAGTAAATAGGTGACTCGTGGTTCAGTCACACGACAGGACACTATGCTGTGGGGAAATAGAAAACTGTAGTCCCGGGTATCAACCTGGAGAGCCGGCTATGTTTTCCAAAGACGGCACCCCAATACTGCCTGTCCCTTATGCTCTTCTCGCCTTTTGAGACACGACGACATGAATGACACGAACGTCAGATCTTTTGTCACAGTCCCACAGACCCCTGAGGCTCTTTGTCCTTTTTTTTTTTTTTTGGTCTATTTTTTCTCTGTTCAGTTTCAGTCTATTTTTTCCTCTGTTGTTCAGACTGAGTAATTTCTATTCTGTGTTTCAGTTCACGGATTCTTTCTTCTGCCCTCTTCCATTCTGCTGTTGGGCGTATCCACCGATTTTTAAAATTTTAGTCATTGTATTTTCAGTTCTGAAATTTCCAGCTGGTAGTGCACATGTTAATTAGGTTGATTTAGCCCTTCCACAATATCTATATACATCTCAAAACATCATATTGTGCACCATAAATATACAATTTTCATCAATAAAACATAATAAAATTTCCATTTGGTTCTTCTTGTCTTCCATTTCTTTGCTGAGACTTCCTGTTTTTTAATTTGTTTCAAATGTGTTAGCAACTACACATTGGAGCATTTTATGATGGCTGCTTTAAAATCTTCATCAGATAATTCTAACATCTCTGTCATCATGGTGTTGGCATTTGTTCATTGTCTTTTTTCATTCAGTGTGAGATCTTCCTGGTTCTCAGTATGACGAGCGATTTTCTATTGAAACCCAGACATTCTGGATATTAGGAGACTCTGATCTTATTTAAAGCTTCTATTTTAGCTGCTTCCTGTGACACTGCCCCACGGGGGGCAGGGGGGCTGCCTCGTCTCGTCCCTGGGAGGTGCAGGTGGAAGTCCAGCTTCCCCACTCAGCGTGCTCGCTTTGGGAGGTGGGAGTTCTGGCTCCTGCCAGAGCCCCTGGCTGCCAGGGGTAGGAGTGTCTCCTCACTGCTGCTGGCGTGGCCTCCGCTCACACCATTTCATTTAGGAGGGGGGGATATGATTTGCGGGGAGACACAGGAGGCTTCAAAGGAACTGGGAATGTTTTATTTTTTGGCTAAATAGTAGGTTTACAGGTGTTAATTTTATTTGTTATTATTTAAACTGTACATATATGTATACAAAGCATACTCTTGTTTATATGCTATATTACAGAGTTTTTATTTCTTTTTTTAAATTTTTTTTTTCTTTGTGAAGAGGAGTTCCCTGTTGCCTTGTTTGTTTGTTTGGTTGGTTTTTTTGAGACAGAGCCTCACTCTATCGCCCTGGGTAGCGGGCAGGGGGTCATTGTAGCTCACAGCAACCTCACACTCCTGGGCTCCAGTCATCCTCCTGCCTCAGCCTCCCGCGTAGCTGGGACTACAGGCACGCGCCACTGCACCCAGCCTCAGATTCTGAGTATATAGTCTATAGTATATAGTCTATACTTAGACTATAACATAGCTGAGCGCCTCAGATGTAACAATATCGAGCATCCGTAGTACTAAGCGTTACCCATGGATGCTCAGGTTCGAAGAGTTTAAGTCACTTGCCCACATCACAGAGTGGTATGTGGCAGAGATGAGACTGGAGCTCAGGCCTGTCTGCAGAGCCCGTATTCTTCAACCCCACAGCACCCTGGACGAGATTGAGACCATTGAACATCTGTCATCGTGATCATTTCATGCCATGCAACAGCCACAGCTGATAAAGCCTGACAGGGAACGTTAGACTCCAACAGGACAGGTAATGTCTCTTGGGAGAACTTTCTGGGCGAGGTGAACACAAGTGTTGGCTGTACCCAGGTTGTGACCTGGAGTGGGTCAGGATCCACCCACGTGAGCAGGGCTCGGAACTAGCCGGTCAGGCAAGAGCTGTGGCTGAGGCCCGTCCGGCCATATGGTGGGCCTGGCAGGCAGGCAGAGTGGGGGGAAGGGAAGCCAGAGATGGGGGCCATGAGAGACGTCTTGCCTCCTGTTTGAGTGAGGGGTCCCATTGCAGGGCAGGCGCAGCTGGAGCTGGAGGGAGAAGGGTGTCTGAATGGTGTCTGAAGGAGGAGAATACCAGACAGCAGTCCAGGCAGGGGCCAGAACCCAGGGCCACAGAGAGTGTGGCCTGCCCTGTCCCGTTGCTTTCTCTGTGCCATAGAAGAGGAAGGTCACAGAAGCCAAGTGATGATGTGCTGAAGTGTATCAGCCACAAATTGTGGCCCTCTTGGGGAGCTATAGGCCCTGCCCTACACAGCAGGGTGGGTGGCAAAGACAGACCTGACTGTCCACTGGGACAGAGAAGGGGCAGAGCCACCCGTCAGGAGCCCATGTGGTCACCGTCCATGGGAATGGTGGCTAAGACCAACAGGACGGGATTTTCCAGGGAGCACCGTCAACTCCTACTATAAGGCCACAGGCTGGGATGGGAATACTTACCGGCCCACAGCTCGCAGTCAAGCTCAGAGCATTTGCGCACCCCAAACTCAGGCTGAGTCCCCAGCAGCTGAGAGCCTGCCCAGGATGAAGGGAGCATGGCCAAGCACACCTGGGTACCCGTTTGGACATCGAACCTGGGAGGGCAGGAGCAAACCAGAAAAAGTGACCGGGATGGCAAGAGGCCCACACCTTCCCCTTCGGAGCTCTGAAAGGGCAGCTCCCCCAGCCCCAGTACATCCTGGGGGTGGACAAGGGCCGCCAGTTTGCAGCTGGTAGCCACCTGAAACCCGGTCTGGCTGTGCAAGTTGGGCCAAATAGATTGTCCCTTGGGAACTTGAATGATTATGAAATATTCCTCTTTTTCTCTTGTAATACTTGCCTTAAAGTCTACGTTTCTAATATTAGTGTGTCCGTATCAGCTTTCTTCGAATTGTGCTTACATGATATATTGCTTTCTAATCTTTTACTTTCACCTTTTTATGTCCTCTTAAAGTGTGCTTTTGCAAACAGCAGTTGTCTTTTATCTAGTCTGACAATATTTGCCTTTTAATTGGCGTAGTTATACTACGCACATTAATTGTAATTACTGATATGGGTGGGTTCTCTTGCTGTTTGTTTTCTATGTGTCTTTTATTCCCTCACCCTTCTTTTTTTATTTTTCTTTGGATTAATCAAGTGTTTTTAACAAATGGTTTCATTTTGCTCTACTATTAGCTTTTTTTTTTTTTTCGAGACAGAGTCTTGCTCTGTCATGTCACCTGCGCTAGAGTGCCGTGGCGTCAGCCTAGCTCACAGCAACCTCAAACTCCTGGGCTCCAGCGATCCTCCTGCCTCAGCCTCCCTAGTAGTGAGGACTACAGGCATGCGCCATCATGCCCAGCTAATTTTTTCTATTTTTAGTAGAGATGGGGGAGGGGTCTTGTTCTTGCTCAGGCTGGTCTCGAACTCTTGAGCTCAAGCGATCCTCTGACCTCAGCCTCCCAGAGTGGTAGGATTACAGGCGTGAGCCGCTGCACCTGGCCTACTATTAGCTTTTTAATTGCATCTTCTTTTAATACCATTTTAGTGGTCATCTTAGAGGTTACAGTATGAATCCTTGATTTATTTCCATCTAAATTGGTACTTAAACAATGCAGTAATCTTGTAACAGTTAACTCCATTTAGGCCCCTCCCTTCTTTGGAGCTATTGTTGTCACATATTCACTTTTACGTGAAAACCTTGCGAGATGTCATTGTTGCTTGAAGTAGCCGATACCCCTTTACAGCTGGGCACGTCCTGGCTCTGCCTGTGCTGCTCGCTGTTTCCTCCTGCACCATTGGTCATCGCTTTCCTTCAGCCTAAAGACCTCTGTCAAGTATTTCCTGTAGTGCAGATGTGCGCTATTAACAAACCAAATTCTTTCCGCTTTTGTCCATCTGAAAACATGTTTCTTTTGATTTTTGTTGTTGCTGTGGTTTGGTTTTGTTTTTTTGAGACAAGGTCTCATTCTGTTGCCCAGAGTAGAGTGCAGTGGCGTCGTCGGCAACCTCAAACTCCTGGGCTAAAGCGATCCTCCTGCCTTGGCCTCCTGAGTAGCTGGGACTACAGGCACACATGACCAAGCCTGGCTAATTTTTCTATGTTTTTAGAGACAGGCTCTCCCTTTTGCTTAAGCTGGTCTTGAAGTCCTGACCTCAAGCAATCCTCCCACCTCTACCTCCCAAAGAGCTAGGATTACAGGCCTGAGCCAGTGCTCCAGGCTGCCTTCACTTTTTGAAGTGGGCATAGAATTGTACATTAACAGATTTTTTCTTTTAGAACTTTAAAGATGTCATTTCATTGTCTTCTGGCTTCCATGTCAGCCATCAACTGTATTGCTGATTCTCTTTCTCTTTCTCTTTAATATGGTCACATTTAAGGTTTTGTACTTTGTCTTTGATTTTCAGCAATTTATCTATGATGAGCCTAAGTGCAGTTTTCTTTATACTTATTCTGCTTGGAGCTCATTGATATTCTTGAATGTGTGGCTTGATGCCTGTCACCATAGTTGGAAAATTCTCAGTCATTGTTCCTTCAAATGTTGCTTCTGTCCTATTCTCACTCTTCTCTCCTTATGCAATTCTAAACACATATGTTAGACCTTTTGAGCATGTCCCACACATCTCTGATGCTCAGTTCTGTTTTTTCCTCTGCTATTCTTTTTTGCTCTGTGCTTCAATTTGAATCATTTCTATTGATTGGTCTTTAAATTCACCAATCCTGCTTTCTGCTATATATTATACATTCTACCGTTAAACCCAACCAGCGAGTTTTTAATTTCAAATATTGTATTTTGCAGTCTAAATGTCAGTTTTTTCATTTTTATACATTAAAATTTTCTGTTTAAATATTCAATCTTTTTGCCTGTTTTGTGCATCTTTTGCTCTATTCTCTTTAACATAATAATCTTATGTATTTTTAAACCCTCATTTACTAAATTCAATATCTGGATCATCTGTGGGTCTGTTTCTGTTATCTCTTTTATTTTTTTTTTTTTTGAGACAGAGTCTCACTCTCTTGCCTGGGGCGAGTGCCGTGGCGTCAGCCTAGCTCACAGCAACCTCAAACTCCTGGGCTCGAGCAATTCTACTGTCTCAGCCTCCCAAGTAGCTGGGACTACAGGCATGCGCCACCATGCCCGGCTAATTTTTTCTATATATATTTTTAGCTCTCCAATTAATTTCTTTCTATTTTTGGTAGAGACGGGGTCTCGCTCTTGCTCAGGCTGGTCTTGAACTCGTGAGCTCAGAACGATCCGCCCACCTCGGCCTCCCAGAGTGCTAGGATTACAGGCGTGAGCCACCGCGCCCGGCCTGTTATCTCTTTTATTTTTCAATTATGTGTCACTTTTTTTTGCTTCTTCACATATCTAGCAATTCTTGATTATGGCTGCTCCATTTTAGAATCTCTGAATCATATCATCTTCCTCTAAAGAGTGTTAGAGTGTTAGATTTGGTTCTGGTAAGCATTTGGATCACCAGTGGGTCACCTGTGTCTGTACAGGCTTGGTTTTAGGCTTTTGTAGGGTGGGCCATTTAGTTTTGCCCTTTCTCCTAGAGGATAGTCTTCACTCCTGGGGTATATACAGCCTTTCTGGAATCCTAACTGAAGGCCTGGGGTATTCACAAAGCTCTCTCCCTTCTGCCTGGGCCTGAATTCTAAAGTCCCCCAGCACTGTTTGGCCTCTGAAGTCTGTGCCCAGCTCTCCAGCTTCTCAAAGGCTCTTGTCTGCTGGACCTTTCAGAGTCCTACCCTGAATATGTACAGCCAAAGAACCCAGTGGAATTTTTATACAGCTTTTTGTATCCTGTACTCCAAATCCAGATGCAGATACCTGTTGTCTTGGCCCAATGAGACTGTCCCCTCCTGCTTGGTCCACCTCCCTGCACCTCGGTTTGGAAAATGGCCTCATGGAGAAAGCAGGAGAAACGTGGGGTTCACGTCATGTGCGTTCCTTCTCCAGAAAGCACAGCCCTGCGTGGGCTGCTGCCCAATGCCTGCAAGCTGCTGTTGGATACATTTCACCCAGCATTTATGGTTGCTCACCATGGAAGGTAAATCTAAAACCAATGACTCTGCCATGGCTGGACTCAGAAGTTTCCCCCTGAGGGGCCTGAGTGTTTAAAGCTAAGTTGAAAGGGTGTGTATCAGAGAGGCCATGAAGCTGTCTGGACTCTGAGATCATGTCCAGTAAGTTCAAAGATAAGGAAATGGAAATCATGAGTTTCTGGAAGCTAGGAGGGAGAGAAAAGCTGAACAAATGGAGTGGGAGTCAGGTGGGGGTGGTGAGAGAAGGGAATAGATGCTGAGGGAGCTCAGGAAGTTCCACAGGACCATCCACCATGCCCTGTTGTCCTGACCCCACAGTCCTGACCCCACAGTGCCCTACACCCAGTGCCACATGCCAGCTCCGGGGCCCATGTCTGGACAAGGCCCAATCCTGCTCTTAGAGTCCTGTCAGGGTCTGTCTCCCTTACTGATCATGGTCCTCCAGACTCAGGGGACCTGAGGGAGCTGCTGATTTGGCATCCGAAAGGACTCAACCTCCTACCACCCCAACAGGTGCAGAAACCAAGGCACAGGGAAATTAGGTCACCTTCGGAGGGCCACACAGTAGTAAGCTGTAGAGCCAGGATGAGCACCTGAGCCTGGGCCCTCAACCACTGGGCTCTTCTACCTCCTATGAACAAGTACGGCGCCAGTCCCTTCTCATGGAAGAACACCTCGTAGACTCCTAGCCCCCGGGGGCTTCCTCTGAGCTCAAGTAGCCTGTTCCCCCTTCGGTCTAGAAAGGCATGAGCTAATGTGGGCCTGGACATGGAAGGGAAGGCCCTGAACAGGCAGCAGAAGCTCTGGTTATGGTCCTGGTTCTGTTGATAATTTGTTAGGCAACATCAGGCAAGTCACTATCCTTCTCTGAGCCTCATTTCCCCCATTACTTGTGAGGCTATTGTGAGTTTCTGATAAACCCATGTGGGCAACAGCCCTGGGGGCTCCAGGTACCCAGCAGTGCAGGGCCTGCCATTGACAGTGCCCTGTTGATTCCACAAGGGCATGGCAGGTAGCCAAAGTCCCCTTGCTTGCAGCAGGGACAGCAGACTGGCTGGGCAGAGGCAGGGGCATGGAGGGCCAAGCCTCAGGGCTCCAGTGGGCAACAGGGGTCTCTGTAGGTGCTGGGATAGGGAGTAAGGAAGCAAGTCTCCCAGCCAGAGGGGCTGTGGGGGAGGCCTGGGAGGAGGATGGGGCAGCTGTCTTGGAACTACCCTTCACCTGAAGGGAGCCAGTATCCCATGTCTACCAGGAGCACCAGTGCTCTCAATACTGTCCTTATGTTTATTTACATATTTTTACATATGATTTGTCATTTGGGTGGGGTCTCATTTTATGTCAAATTCACAGTCTCTACTTTTTCCTCCTTGTTTGAGTGCAGGGAGAGGAGGACCTTCAGCTATGACCCTCTTGGGGAATTTCATTTAACTCTCAGGTTACCATCAGGGTTCAGTAGACCCAATTTTAATCTTCAATTTTCTTTTCTGAGCAGTTCTAACTATCTGTAAGAATCGATATTTTATGACTTTTATTTTTTCACAGAGGTCTTCCAAAAACCGAAGAGAAACTTTTACTTATTTTTTAAAAAATAGAATTAAGATTTATTCCATCTTATAATTACCAGATGAATCCATTGTACCATTTATAAATCTAAAATATATTATGGGACCTTCATGATTTTATTTTTCCTATATCTTAAAACATTTTGCTATTTCATTCTCCCAGGAACTACTTTCATCATTACTCATCAATTATTCCCAACCATGCTTTTAAAAAAAGACTAAAATAGTAAGAAAACAGGAGACTGACGGAATCACCTTCTGAAAGGATGACTCAGTAGCAACGTGAATCATTACTAGTTCACCATTCTTCCATTTTCTTACTGCTTTGTCCAAAGCATGAGACCATCTTTCAAGAAAGTATAAAAGAAGCCTGGATATGTCATCTCTGTAATTTTTTTTAGTTTTATTGCACCTAGTTAAGAATTCAGAATTTTTCAATTTCCTGCAAAGAGGAAAGAGAAGAAAACTGACAGAGAAGACGTTTCCTGGTTATTCGAGGAGCCAGTAGATGAACGTGACAGCCTTACACTATAATGATGACAGTAAAATCAAAGCAAAAATAGAAGCAAAGTCACAGACTGAGTCTTCAGATGATGATTTGTAGATGAATTTTCCCAAATTCAAGGATTGTCCCTATTTTCCCAGAACGGTGGGGGAGAGCCAGAGAGGGGTGGCTCTTTGCCTAGGGTCACCCAGCTCTTGCTGTGTCCGGTTGCACAGAGAGCTGTGACTGAGCCAGCCTTTCCTGTGGTATACACTAGGTGCTGCCCTGCAGGATGGGACAGGCTGGACCTCAGTGCTAGCTCTCGGCCCGGCCCACCTGCCACCTGTCCTCTGGAAGCTGTGGTTTTCCTCTGGGCGGTGACTCAGTGCCCACGGCCCACACTGCGTACCATCCTCCCCTGCCCTGGGCCTCACTGACTGCCCTGTGCGAGAGGCAGTGTGGTTTCCCCAGAAGGATTGCTTGTCGAATGCATGAGAGAATGAATGAATGGAGCCCCTAAAACATGTTGGCCTCACTTTCATCATCCGTTCCATGGGGATAGGAACATCTTCCACACTCACACTGTGAACACCAAGTGCCACAGACGGATGAAGCCTCCCCACTTCTCTCTGAGCTGAGGCCCTGAGCTTGGGGCCGGGGCGCTGAGGGGTGGGGTGGGCTTGGCAGTTCGCACAGGGCATTCGACAAGCAATCCTTAACAGCCCACTAAAACCCAGGACAGTAGACACGGAGACAGACGTGCAGACGCTCCTCAGGGAAGGACGTGCCCCCCTGTGGGAGTGCGGTGGGCTCTCAGCCCCCCGGGGGCCATCGCGGCTGCAGAGATTTGCCACTATGCCCTCCGCTGGGCAGCCTATGTCTAAGCACTGATCTGGCTGGGCCACAACGGCCCAGCGCAGGACTGACAGGTCATTCCCTGTCGCAGGTCCTTCGGTGTCCCCAGCGAGGTGGGGTTGGCCTGCCTTGCAGCTCCCCTTCTCCTTCTGCTCCTTTGCCCGCCTTGTACAGGCGCTTGTTGCCCGAGCTGTCCCTACTAAACATCCTGCGACCAACTCCGAGTCGGAGCCCGCTTCCCAGAGAGCCCACCCCACAGCATTCGGCCTTCGAAGAGCTGCCAGCCTTGTGGCATGTAGACAACCTGGGTGGGAGAGAGTAGGCCGAGGGTGACACAGCCACCAGCAGCTGGGTGGGCACAGAGTTCAGTACTGGGGAGCAGCATGGAGGCGAGAGCCCAAGCACCTGAAAACCACAGCTCGTCCCCCTTGGCCTGGAGGAAGGGCAGGGCCCCCCGTCTGCCGTGATTTTCTCGGACGCAGTCTGCTCCCATAAGCAGCCCCTACCAGACTGCACTGCCGCCGGTTTCCCTCCGCCAGTGCATGCTGCGGTTGCGGATCTAGGTGCCTCCTACCTCCCGAGCGCCTTATGGCCAGCCAGAGCAGCTGCAGAGCCCTGGAGCTGCCCAGGGGAGCTGTTCTGGGTCCGGAGGGTCCTTAGGTCAGGCTGAGGAATCCCAGGATCTCTTGGGAGAGGAGCAGAGCTGGGCTCCAAACCACAAAGAGAAACAGGCCCAAGAGAGCACCCTATCTCCACCTGCTGCAGGGCTGGGCGGCGGCGCCATGCTACGGCCTGGACTGTGCTGTGGGCCTCTGGTTATGAGGACCTCATAACCCCACACGCCTTCCAACCAGAGGTCCCGGGGCTGGTGACTTAGGCAAATAACAAGGTCTTCCTTCCCTGCCCACCGCCTGCCCCCGCCACCTCCCTGGGCCTTCCTTGCACAGGGATCTCCTCTGGCCTCAGGGGCTACAGGGTCTACTCCTTTTGTCCGAAACTGGTTTTCAGCATTGGGAATCCACGCTTTTGGTCCCTATTCTTCTGAGTCACTGTGGAATCTCAGGAAGGTTCCTCTGCCAGGGGCCTCAGTGCTCCACCTGTCCAGTGAGGAGAGAGGAGGAAGGCCAGTCTTTCAGCGTCCTGCCTGCCCTGGCATGTACGACTCAGTGATGTGTTGACACCTGTCCCCTGCTATCCCACCTTCTCCCCTCCAGCTTGCCAGCACCGGTGACTTCCACTGCCACTGCCCTGATCTTCCACCCCTCCTGAGCTGATGAGAAATGGGGATGGTTAGAAGCGGGCATGGCCGGCCACCTGACACAGAGCACTGCCTGGAGGAGGAGCCAGGCACTAAGAGCAACGCGGCAGCTGTAGCAAGCCAGTGTTCTAGCACTAGCGGCTCCTGGAAATCATGTTGGGAAAATGCTGGCCTGGTGACGGGTGGGAGTGAAGGGTCCAGGGTGGGGAACAGCCGGTTCAAGATTGCGCTTGAACATTTGGACTAGAGGGGTTACTCACTTGCAGTAGAGAAGGCAGAACAAGTGCTGTCCATGCTGGACAGCTTCATTCTGAGCAAGAGTGACACATCGCAGACAATGTCTGCTCACAGTGGTCATTACCAGGGGCTGCGCAATCCCCCACCTGCACAGGAGGGCAGTGGGAAGGGACAGAGATGGACGGGACACAGGCTGTAGCTTTGAGTCTGGTCCAGGATGGGGGGAAACTATGTCAGAGAGTTTAACCAGGCCACAGCTGCACCAGGTCTGCCCTGAGACAGGATTTCTGTAGCACTGATGGGGATGGCACCCAGCCATCCATGTCCTCTGGGCCAGGCCCAACTGGTGTTCACTTGTATAATTACTGGGAGAGTTGGTGGCAAGGGTTTGGGGCTCAGTCTATGACCAGGATCACTGTCTAGGACCAGAGCCAGGACTCATTCTGTGACCGGAATCAGGGCTCAGTGTGTGACCAGGATGAGGGCCCAGTCTGTAGCTCACAGTAAGCATCACCCTCCAGGTGGGGCTCAGAGCCAGGGAGGCTGTGGAAAGTGTCTGAAGGCAAGGTGGGGTCGGTGTGAGGAGAGGGGAGATGGCGCTGCACGAGGGCCAAGAAGTCGCTGGGCCTGTGGCCAGCTGAATGGGAACAGGACAGGGAGGCAGGATGCCAGCTCTGCTACTAACTGGCTAGGTGATTTTGGAGGGTTGCTTCCCTTTTGGGGGCCTCTGTTGTCATGTGTGTAAAATGAAAATATTTACTTCTGTCCTGCCTGATAGCAACCTTACGACCAACACGCAACTTCATATTTCACAAAGCACTGTAAAAGAAACGGGTAATCTGTCTATTTGGGACTTCCAAATGTCGTTAGGCCCAGAGGAACAGACTTTGGAGAGCGAGTCGGAGAGCTTGACCTTTTAATTACTGACTTTCTATTACAGATTAACTTCTTTCCTTACTTTCTTGTTCTCAGCTCAGACCAGATGGCTCCTGAGAGAAAAGACCCCTTGACTGAGATAAGAGACCCCTCGACTTTACACTCCTAATTTGGAATGTTAAATATACTCTTCCCGGAAGGAAGCACTGCCCATAACCAATCGAAGTGTGGTAACTATGCACTAACTTTCTACGGAAAATGTCGAACTCCTGTAAAACTTCCGCAGACCTTGTCTATACAAACGTCCCTCAAACCTCTCCACTTCAGAGCGCTGACACCATCTCTGGAGTCTGTGTCCTCCCGCGTGGCCATGCTCAAACTCTGTGCTCAAATAAACTCAATATTTCATTACACTGCCTGAATCTTGTTACTCAAGGTTGACAGCACCAAGATCCCTTAGCAATACCTGCCTCCCAGGGCTCCTTATAAGGGTTCCTTTATGAAACACCTGAAAAACTGGGCGGGGTTATTTGCTCACCTTTCAAAGAGGAATTGTTTCAGAGGGCAGGAAAATCTCAAAAAGAAAGACCCTTATTGTTATCATGGTTTCTCCTCATAGGTCTTCAAGTTAATTTTTGTTTCCCAAAGTAATGCAAAGTGTTTATAGTTTATAGAGTCAAAGTCAATGAATTAGAATTAAAATAGCACACTTCCTACCTCACTTCAACCTACTCGCCAAAAGCAACCATTTCTACTCATTTAGTTGTTACTTTTAGTTTTGACTTCCTACATAAAGCATTTATTGCTATTATTGCTGTCTCCCAAGAGGTCCCATTTAGATACTATCTCTTGACACTCCTATCGTGACAGATGAGGTTCACTTACATCCTTTTTCCTGTCCTTTCGATACCACGACACCACATTTCTTTCTTACATTTGCAATCAGTAAATAGTGTTCATGCCTGAACCAACTAAGACGCTACGACCACCTTTCCTTTCTTTCTTTCTTTTTTTTTTTTTTTTTGAGACAGAGTCTCACTCTCTTGCCTGGGGCGAGTGCCCTGGCGTCAGCCTAGCTCACAGCAACCTCAAACTCCTGGGCTCGAGCAATCCTACTGTCTCAGCCTCCCGAGTAGCTGGGACTACAGGCATGCGCCACCATGCCCGGCTAATTTTTTTCTGTATATATTTTTAGCTGTCCAATTAATTTCTTTCTATTTTTGGTAGAGACGGGGTCACGCTCTTGCTCAGGTCTCGAACTCCTGAGCTCAGAACGATCTGCCCGCCTCGGCCTCCCGGAGTGCTAGGATTACAGGCGTGAGCCACCGCGCCCGGCCTCACCTTTCCTTTCTTTTTCAACTTCTTTTCCCCCTCAGAGTTAATCATTGTCTCATTTTTTCATTTGGTTATTTCCTTTGACCCATGGTTAAATCTCCCCATTTTCTGCAAAAGCCTGACAAGATAATTCTTACTACCCGTTTTCACTATCAGTTCCAGTTCCTTAAAAAAGTTTCTTTTTCTCTGAGACACCCCTTCTGCATCTCTTGGTTCTCCTTCCCTCATCTGAGCTGGTAGCTCTCTAGATCAGCTACACAGTTTTCATCCTGGGACTTCCCTTTGCCAGAAGAAACTTCATTTCTTCTCTTTCCTCCATGGATCTCTGGTTTTCCTGGATTTCATTTCTTCTGTTTTGGTTTATGCCCTTCTATGAGTGGAGCACATCCTCCAGCAGCTTCCTGAGGGAGTATTCATGGAAGATAATTTCTTTAACCTTGTGTATCTGAAAAAGTCTATATTCTACCCTCATACTAGATTGATACTTTCGCTGGGTATATAATTTTCAGCTGAAAATAAATTTCCCTCAGCATCTTTAAGGCATTGTTTCACGGACTTCCAGCTTGTAGTGTTGCTCTTGAGAGGTCAGATGCTGATCTGATTCCCAATCCTTTGTATGAGATCTGATGTCACTCTCTGGAATCTTATAGGATCTTCTCTCCATTTTTTAACACCCTTATTGAGATATAATTCACATACCATATAATTCACTTATTTCAACTGTACAATTCAGTGGTTTTTAGTGTATTCACAGAGTTGTACAGCTATCATCACAATCATTTTTAGAATATATCATCACCCCTAAAAGAAACCCTGTATTTATTACCACTCTGCACTTCCTCTCAATTCACCTTGACCTAGGCAACCACTAATCTACTGTATCTCTCTCTATAGATTTGCCTATTCTGGCCATTCATATAGGTGAAATTATACAATATGTGATCTTTTGTGACTGGTCACTTTCATTTGGCACAAGTTTCTCAAGGTTAATTCTTGTTGTATCATTTATCAGAACTTCATTCCATTTTATGGCTGAACAGTAATGCATTATATGGATATACCACATTTTGATTATTCATTGAAATGTTGATGGACATTTCAGAGTTTCAACTTTTTGTCTATTATGAATAATGCTGCTATGAGCATTCTTGTACAAGTTTTTGTATAGACACATGCTTCCATTTCCCTTGGGTATATACCAAGGAACAAAATTGCCGGCTTGTAGGTATCTCTATTTTTAACCTTTTGAGGAATAGCCAGATTGTTACTCAAAGCAAGTGTACCATTTTATATTTCCACCAACAATGTATGAAGCTTTCAATTTCTTCACATCTTAGTCAACACTTGTTATTATCTGTCTTTTTAATTATAGCTATCCTAGTGGATGTCCAGTGGTATCTCTTTGTCGTTTTGATTTGTATTTTCCTAACAGTTAATGATACTGAGCATGTTTTCATGTCCTTATTGGCCATTTGTGTATCTTCTCTGGAAAAATGTATATCCATATCTTTTACCCATTTTTAAACTGGGTTATTTGTCTTTTTATTATTGGGTTGTAAGAGTTCTTTATGTAGTTTAGACACAAGTTCCTTATTAGATAAATGATTTTCGCAAGTACATACTCCCATTCTGTGAGTTCTCTTTTCACTTTCTTGATAGTGTATGGTATGGGTTGAATTGTGTGCCCCAAAAAGATATATTGAAGTACTAATCCCCTCGTACTTCAGAATGTGACCTTATTTGGAAATAGAACTGTTGCAAATGTAATTATTTAAGATAAGGTCAAACTGGAGGAGAGTGAGTCTTAATCCAATATGATTAGTGTCCCTGTAAGATGATATGAAGT
This sequence comes from Indri indri, assembly GCA_004363605.1. Taxonomy (NCBI): domain Eukaryota; kingdom Metazoa; phylum Chordata; class Mammalia; order Primates; family Indriidae; genus Indri; species Indri indri. The sequence goes on from RJWJ010005787.1 coordinate 60,251, forward strand.
AAAGGCACACATGGAGAACATGTGATGACAGAGACAGAGACTGGAATCACACAACTGCAAGCTAAGGAGCACCAAGACTGACAGCCAACACCAGAAGCTAGAAAGAGGCAAAAAAAAAAAAAAAAAGAAAGACTCTCCCACAGGTTTCAGAAGGATCATGACTTGCCAACACCAATACAGTGTCCTTTGAAGCAAAAGTGTTTTTAATTTTGATTAAGTCCAATATATTTATGTTTTCTTTTGTTGATTGTGCTTTTGGTATTATATCTAAGAATCCTTTACAAAATTCAAGGTCATGAAGGATTATCCTACATTTTCTTCTAAAAGCTTTATACTTTTAGCTGTTACATTTAAGTCTTTGATCCATTTTAAGTTAATTTTTGTAGATAGTGAGAAAAAATGATCTAACTTCATTCTTTTGCAGTTGTCCAGTTGTTCCAGAACCATTTGTTGAAAACACTGTTCTTTCCCAGTTGGATGATTTTGGCCCCTTGTTGAAAATCGGTTGACCATTGTTTATTTCTGGACTACCAATTCTATTCCACTGATCTATACAGTATGTCCATTTGTGTGCCAGTACTACATTGTCTTGATTACTGTTGCTTTATGGTAAGTTTTAAAATCAGGGAGTGTGCGTCCTCCCACTATTCTTTTTCAAGATTACTTGGCTATTCTGGATTCCTTGAATTTTCATATGTATTTTATTAATAGAATCAGTTTGTCAATTTTTGCAAAGAAGACAGCTGAGATTTTGATAAAGATTGCATTAAATCTGTAGATCAGTTTGAGGACTATTTCTATCTTAGTATTCAATCTTTTAATCCATAAACATGGGATGTCTTTCCATTTATTTAGATCATCTTTAATTTCTTTAAACAATGTTGTATTAATAGTTTTCAGAGTACCAGTTTTGTACTTTAAAAAATTTATTAAGCATTTTATTTTTTTCATGCTATTATAAATTGTTTTCTGAATTTTATTTTTATATTGTTCATTGCTAACAAATAAAAATATGGTTGACTTTTACATACTGATATTGTACTCTCAAAACTGGTTGGACTTGTTTATTATTGGATTCCTTAGGATTTTCTGTATACAAGATGATGTCCTCTGCAAATAGAGATCGTTTTACTTCTTCCATTCCAATTTTAATAAAATTTGAAATGAATTTTAATTGCTGTGGCTATTATCTCCAGTACAATGTTGAATAGAAGTGGTGAGAATGGGTATCCTTGTGTGGTTCCTGATCTTAGGAAGGAAGTTTCAATTTTTTACCATTAAGTATGAAGTTAGCGGTGGGTTTTTCATAGATGACCCTTAACATGTTGAAGAAGTTTCCTTCTATTTCTAGTTTGCTGAGTGCTTTTATCATGAAAGAGTGTTGGATTTTGTCAAAAGCTTTTTCCGCATCGTTGAGATGATCCTATGGTTTTCTTTCTTTAATCTATTAGTATGGTGTATTACATTGATTGATTTTCATAAATTCAGCCAACCTTGCATTCTTGGGAATAATCCCATTTGGTTATGATGTATAATCTTTTTCTTATGTTCCTAGATTCAGATTGATAGTTTTTTTTTTTTTTAGAGACAAGGTCTTGCTCTGTCACCCAGCCACAGTACAGTGGCACAATCATAGCCCCCTACAGCCTCAAACTCTTGGGTTCAAGAGATCCTCCTACCTCAGCCTCCCAAGTAGCTGGGACTACCAGCATGTGCTACCACACCCAGATAATTTTTTTATTTTTTGTAAAGACAGGGTCCCTCCATGTTGCGCAGGCTGGGTTTTTTTTTTTTTTTTTTTTTTTTTGAGACAGAGTCTCACTCTCTCGCCTGGGGCGAGTGCCGTGGCCTCAGCCTAGCTCACAGCAACCTCAAACTCCTGGGCTCAAGCGATCCTACTGTCTCAGCCTCCCGAGTAGCTGGGACTACAGGCATGTGCCACCATGCCCGGCTAATTTTTTCTATATATTTTAGCTGTCCAATTAATTTTCTTTCTATTTTTGGTAGAGACGGGGTCTCACTCTTGCTCAGGCTGGTCTCGAACTCCTGAGCTCAACACGATCCACCCGCCTCGGCCTCCCAGAGTGCTAGGATTACAGGCGTGAGCCACCGAGCCCGGCCCCCAGGCTAGTTTTTAACTCCTGGCCTCAAGAAGTCCTCCAGCCTCATTCTCCCAAAGTACTAAGATTACAGTTCTGAGCCACTGTGCTCAGCCACAGTTTGATAGTATTTTGTTCAAGATTTTTATATCTATGTTGAAAGAAATGTTGGTCTATGGGTTTTTGTTTTTCTTGTGATGTCTGTCTGTCTTTTGTATCAGGGTAATAACTGGCCTCATAGAATGGGTTGCAAAGTGTTCCCTCCTTCTTCTAAGTTTTGGAAGAATTTATGAAGAATGGGTGCTAATTCACCAGTGAAACCATCTGTGCCTGGCCTTTTCTTTGTGAGAAGTTTTTCGATCATGTGTATTGATCTTGCATAGTTGACCCTAGTGACCTTGCTACACTTGCTTATTAGTTCTACTAGTTTTTAAGTACATTCCATGGAATTATCTACATACATGTCTTCTGCAATTAAAAACAGTTTTAATTATTACTTTCCAATCTGTGTACCTTTAATTTCTTTTCCGTCCCTTGCTGCACCGACCAGAACCTCCAGTACAATGCTGAATGGAAGTGGAGGGAGAGTATTCTTGCCTCTTCCCGGCTCTTAGTGGGAAAGCATTCAGTCTGCACCATTACATAACGAGTTAGCAGTAATTTTTGGTAAATGGTCCATTGTGATGTCCCCTCTTTCATTGCTGATTTTGCGATTTGTGTATTCTCTCTTTTTTTCTTGGTCAGACCAGTTAAAGCTATATCATATCAATTCTGTTGATCTTTTTAAAGAACCAACTTTTGGTTTCACTGATTTTCTCTGTTGCTTTTCTCCCCATTTCATTGATTTCTGTTCTTGTCTCTGTTATTCCCTCCCTCCTTACACTGGGTTTGATTTGCTTTTCTTTTTTGAACTACTTGAGATGGAAACTTAGATTATTGACATTTGACTCTTTTCCTATTCTAATATAAGCATTTAAAATTATAGATTTCCCTTTAAGCATTGCTTTAATGATATGCAATCAATTTTGATATGCTGTGTTTCAATTTTCATTCAGTTCCACTTATTATCTAATTTCCATTGTGTTTTCATTTTGACCCATAGGTATTTAGAAGTTCCTGGTTCAGTTTCCAAATATTTGGGGATTTCTCAATTTTCTTCTCTCATTGATTTCTTTTTTTGAGACAGAGTCTCACTCTCTTGCCTGGGGCGAGTGCCGTGGCCTCAGCCTAGCTCACAGCAACCTCAAACTCCTGGGCTCAAGCGATCCTACTGTCTCAGCCTCCCGAGTAGCTGGGACTACAGGCATGTGCCACCATGCCCGGCTAATTTTTTTAGCTGTCCAATTAATTTCTTTCTATTTTCGGTAGAGACGGGGTCTCGCTCTTGCTCAGGCTGGTCTCGAACTCCTGAGCTCAGAACGATCCGCACGCCTCGGCCTCCCAGAGTGCTAGGATTACAGGCGTGAGCCACCGGTCCCGGCCTCTTACTGATTTCTAATTTAGTTTTGTTGTATATAGAGAACATAGTTTGTATGATTTCAATTAATTTTTTTAAAGCGATGGAGTATCACTCTGTCACCCAGGCTGGAATGCAATGGTGCAATCGTAGCTCACTGCAACCTCCAACTCCTGGGCTCAAGAAATCCTCCTGCCTCAGCCTCCCCAGTAGCTGGGACTGCAGGTGCACGCCACCATGCCCCACTATTTTTTATTCTTCGTAGAGAAGGCATCTCCCTCTGTTGTCCAGGTGGGTCTCCAACTCTTGGCTTCGAGTGATCCTCCTGTCTCAACCTCCCAGAGTGCTGGGATTACAGGTGTGAGCCATCTTGTGCAACCTAACCATATTTTAGAAGTTATTTTCTTAGTAGTTGGTTAAGAATTAAAATTCTAACATCACTATGTGTTTTTATATTGACTTAATTCTGGTAAAATATAGCAACTTTGCTCCAATACAGCTTCGTTTCCTCTCCCCTCTTTTGTGGTACCAATTTCATACATGTTACATTTATATATGTTATTAACCTAACAATATTATGGTATAACTATTGTTTTATATAATTGCAGGCTTTTTTAAAGCAACTGAGTGAATCAAGCCAATTGCAAATGAACAAATATTGTATGATTCCAAATATACGAGGTTCCTATAGGAGTTAAACTCACAGAGACAGAGTAAAACAGTGATCGTCAGGGTCTGGGTGGAGAGGAGAACAGGGAGTTAGTATTCAATGGACAAAGAATTCCAGTTGGGGAAGATGAAAAGTTCTGGAGATGGATGGCAGTGATGGTTGAATAACAATGGGAATTACTTAATGCCACAGAATTGTACACCTAAACATGATTACAACGGTATATTTGAAAATTACAATTTAAAAAATCTCAAAAAAATGAAGAGAAGAAAAAAGAAAATTATAACTAGTCTTCTTTATTTACCCGATTGTTTACCATTTACAATGCTGTTCATTTTTTCCTGTGGATTTCAGTTACCATCTACTGTCTTATCTTTCAGCCTGAAGAACTTTCTTTACTATTCCTAATAGGGTGGGACTGCTAGCAGTGGGTTCTCGGGTTTTTTAAATCTATGAATGCCTTTGTTTTGACTTCATTTTGAAGAATAGTGTTTCTGTACATAGACTTCTTGGTTGCCAGGTGGGTTTTGCTTGTTTTGTTGTTTTGTTTTCTCCTGGCGCTCTGAATGTGTGATCTTGCTGCCTCTGCCTGTCTTTGTTTCTGAAAAGTCACCTGTTACTTGTATTATTGTTTCTTTGTAGCTGATGAGTCATTGTCTCTTCCTGCTTTCAAGATTTTCTGCTTTCAGCAGTTTGACTAAGATATACCTTGGTGAGGACTTCTGTTTATCTTTCTTGGGGTTTGTGGACCTTCCTGGATCTGTAGGTTAATATTGCATGAATTCAGGGAAGTTTTCAGCCACTATTTCCTCAAACATTTTTTCTGTCCCTTTCTCTCACTGTTCTCCTTCCAGGAGTTCCACTACATGGAAGATATGCCTGATATTGTCTCACAGGTCTCTGAAACTCTTGTTTCTTTTTCCTCAATCATTTTTTTTCTCTGTTCTTCAGATTGGATAATTTTTTTTTCTGAGACAAAGTCTCGCTCTGCTCCCCAGCTAGACTGGTGTCATCATAGCTCACAGCAGCTTCAAACTCCTGGGCTCAAGAGATCTTCCTGCCTCGGTCTCCCGAGTAGCTGGGACTACAGGTGTGCACCACTGTGCCCAGCTAATTTTTCTATTTTTTTTTTTCAGTAGAGACAGGGTCTCGCTCTTGCTCAGGCTGGTCTCCAACTCCTGACCTCAAGCGATCCTCCTGCCTCGGCCTCCCAGAGTGCTGGGATTACAGGCGTGAGCCACTGCATCTGGCCCAGATTGGATAATTTTTATTGACCTATTTTCAAATTCATTGTTTCTTCTGGTATCTCAAATTTGCAGTTTAGCCTTTATAGTAAATTTTTAAATTTCAGTTATTATACTATTGACTTTCCATTTCATCTTTTAAGGTTCTGTTTCTCTATTGAGATTCCCTATTTATTGAATTATCACCATATTTTCCTTTAATTCTTTGAACATACCCACAATAGCAGCTTTGGTTTTCGTTTGCTAAATCCAACATCTGCATCCAATCAGTTTCTAACAACTGTTTTCCTCAGTAGGGGTCACACTTCCTTGTTTTTTTGCATATCTCATAATTTTTTATCGATAATACTTTATAAAAGTCTTGGTTATAATTCTATTTTTCCTCAGGATTTTTTTGTGGTTTGGGGGGTTTTTTGTTTGTTTTAGTAACTTGCCTGGACTTAAACTGCAAATACTGTCTTCCCTGTGGCACAAATCCACTGATGTCTCTGCC
>RJWJ010005788.1:0-66117 GCA_004363605.1 Indri indri
GCCGTGCAAAAGGCCCCACCAGAGTGATCTTCAGTCATGAAAACACGTCACCGCTGATCCTGGTCCCTGCACAGGTTTTATCATAAATGTAATCGTGTGACTCCTCCTTTCTCTATGTGGTGGGGGGATGGTTTTAATGAATGCAGTAATAGAACATGACATTTCCAGTTGCCCTCTATTGTTAGGGGCAACTTCCAAGAGGCCCTATTGTTGTTTTTTTTTTTTTTTTGCATTTAATAGTTTTGAAAATTCTAAGTTTCTCCAAAGGAAAGGAGGAAAGGAAGTTATGATGTTTTTAACAGCCACGTGAAATACAGTGTCCCATTTTAGAGATTAGAAAACCAAAGCTAGGGAGTGACTTTCACGGTAATAAGTGGTCACAAGCCACAGTGGGAACCCAAGTGTCTTAGGTCAGGATTCCAAGCTTTCTCAAATAGAGGTTGCTACCTTTACATGAAGGATGAAAAAGTAGGAAAAGGATTCAGGAAGCGGGTGTGAAAGAGAAAGAACATAGAGAAATTCTATATTTGTTAATACACCTGTCCCCCAATTTGTGTGTTGCTCTTGACTCGGACTAAGTGATGAAGCCAGAGTGACTTGAGTTCTCATGAGCAGAGGAAGGGAAAAGCAGGTGAACAGATCCATGCTGGTTGTATATGTTACTTTCCCTCCCCTAACTATAAAGGCTGGTTTCAGATTCTCCCATAAAAATGTATGTAAAAACTGTAAAAACAATAAAACAGGCAAATCTCTTACACTTGCAGCCAACTTACCACATAGGTGCCTTTCTTGGCAAATATTCAAATGTCACATGCCAGCATCACGTGCCTAATACTATTTTAGTCAGTATGATTTGTGTTAAAGGCACCCGAATTGGCTGATTACTTGATCTTATTATCACCGACAAGTCCTCACACAACACCCCTCCCTTACTGCTGAGGAACTCGCAAGAAATGCTTTAGTTTAGGAAACTAGCATTTTCTTAGAAAAGGAAGGGAAAGAAACCAGTTCTTGGTAAAAGACAACCACAGAGCCACTGCGTTCAGACGAGTTGTACACATTAAACCACACACACACACACACACACACACACACACACACACACACACACACACTGTCTCTCTCTCTCTCTCTCTACCAAAATGATGTTGAGGCTTTATCTAATCCAAAAATGTGAGCAAATTCAGAATTAAGGAGTTAAGAACAGAACCCTACTGGTGACTTTCCCCGACACCGAGAACATATTGAAGGATGATCAAGTCACATTCCAGATTACTCTGTTGTCTTGACGGCTCTATGGACTCATTATAACCCAGGGGCTCTTTACTTGGTGGGACACCGAGTAACAGACTGGTCGGAGTCAGCGGCAGAATCTACCTGGCCTACCCTAGGTACAAGGAGCCTCAGGCCCTCGGGGACCTCAACGTCCCCAAATGGCATCAGACAAAAAAATCAAAAGGGGGCTGGGAGATGCTTATCAGTCAGAGAGAAAGCCCACCAACAGAAAAAGTATGGATGAGAATGGCTAAGATGAGCCAGTAACCTTGAGGCTGCAGCCAGAGGATGCAGGTCGGTGGGTCTGCTGGCCAACAAATGGCATCGCCACGGCAGGCAGTGGCTGCGAAAGCCAAGCCTCTCGTCGGGAAGGCAGAGATGTCTGGGAGAAACGGAAGGACGAAGGGTAGAAGAAACAAGGATGAAGGGAAGCAAGAGGGTCACCAGAAGTGGTGACAGATACGGGCGGCGAGGATGAGCGCAGAAAGCATCACTTAGAGGAAGACACGCAGTGGGGAAAGAACAGGTCTGCACCGCTGCAGGGGAAGGGGTGACATAAACGTATCCACACCGCTCAGGAGATGGCCTGCAAGACCCAGCCTTCCACCTGCTTCCAGACTCCTAATGCCACCACACATGCGGTTATTTTAAAGGCATTTGAAATATAAACCATGCTCACAGGAACTTGCAGTCAGCTCTCACCTTGACATTCAGCCATCTGTGTATTTTCAAGGTCGACTCAAATGTTCAAAAATCAAGTGTGACGTGTTTTACCTTTCGAGTTTTTGACCAAAACTGTAAAGAAACAAATTAAAGCCAAGAGGGAAGTTTCTAGCTGGCATGCTAACCAAATAATGTTGGGTAGTTAAAAAAAAAAAAAAAAGTTACCCTAAAAATAAAATTATACTTCAGGCCCTAGTGCTCATTTCTATAAATAATACTTCCCCAGAACCCAATTCTAGTAAACCATAATCATCTCTTAATGAATTCTCTTACATATCTTATTGCGATGGCCTTATTATGGGCCCATATTTGTCTTGATATTTTGGATTTCAAAGGGACAAGGAATCCCATCCTCTCTTGCAATGTAGAGGCACTGTCCCTTGGCAGGATGTAGAAAGATTCCTTGCATACACTGCGGGTAGAAATACTAATTGCCATACCACTTAAAAAGCAATCTGGAAATATCTATCCCAATTTAAAAATACATCCTGTTCTTAATCAAGTCATCTCATGCCCACAGAAGCACAGGGACGTTTACTGTGGCATTGCTTGTGGTAGAATAGCTCAAGTAAACCATGCCACAGTCAACCCAAGGAATAGTATGCAGTCAGGAAAAAACCAGTAGAGGGATTTCAACAATGTATCATTGTTAAGTGAGAAGAAAGCTGCAGAAAGGAACATATGATATGATCTGATTTTAATAAAACAGTGACAAAAATCACGACACATATGTGTGAATATGTATCTTCATACTTCTCTCTTTCTCTCTGTCTAAAAATGTTTGGTGTAATTGTAGGAGCGTGGAGTGAAGTGTGGAAGGGTATACACTGGCAACCTACGGGAGAGGAATTACGGCGGAAGGAGGGAAGGGAATGGGAGGGGGAAAAAAAAAACAAGTGAAAAATGAAAGAAGGTGTTGACCATACAAACCACATGGGTGCTTAGATCTCGTTTATAGGAAATCATGTGTGTGTGGACTTATGCACACATACATACACAGATGAAGATGGGATGGTCCCCCAAAATGTCAATGGTTTTCATTTCAGAATGATGAGATGTTTTAAAAATAATATTTATTTTATTCCTTATCCTTACATGTATTTTTGGAATATGTACAACCACAGGTATTATGTATACAATCAGAAAAATTCATTGAGAAGGAAACATGAAAAGTCCTACGCAAGGCAACACAGGTACGCAGAGCAGAAGCAAGCAGGCAGGTGAGGTTGTAAAGCCAAGTTAGAACCAGGCTGGGAAGGTTCTAACCAGGCAGAGAGAGGCGAAAATTAGCTTGCAAGATGCATATCAACATATTCACAATAGGGCTGTGTTTTTGTTTGTTTCTTTTCGGGGAGTGGATTATGAGTGACTTCTTTTTCTTCTTTTTGCTTTTCTCTGTTTTCTAGATTTTTGGCAAAAACCAATCTTGCTTTTGTAACCAGAACAAAAGTGTTACGTAAAAAATAATGCAGTGAAAGTTTTTAAGTGAAAGTGGATGATCATCAAAGTGATGTTTTGGGATACTAACCTGCAGTGACCCCTAGAAAAAGGGATGAAACCCATTTATGAAGTAGTAGTGGCAGTGTGAGTGGATAAGGGACCCAAATAAAGAAGAAACAGTGGAAGTGGAAAGGAACATAGTAGGCCTTAAATGCTTTCTAAATAAAGGGGCTGGCTGCTCATGCCTGTAATCCCAGCACTTGGAGAGGTCGAGCCAGGAGGATCACTTGAGGCTGAGTTCAAGATCAGCCTGGGCAACACAGCGAGATCCCGTCTCTACAAAAAAAATTTTAAAAATAGCCAGCATTGTGGTGCGTGCCTGTAGTTCCAGCTACTTAGGAGGCTGAGGTGGGAGGCTTGCTCAAGCCCAGGAGGTCAGGGCTGCAGTGAGCTGTGATCGTGCCACTGCACTCCAGCCTGCGCAACTGAGAGACACTCATCTCTACAGAAAACAGTAAATAAAGGAATAAAGGAATGGATGAGAGAGACATTGCTAAGGAAGAACTTCAAAGAGCATCCGGATGCCTGCAAAAACTCACTTAGCCAAATGGCAAAGCTGGTTAATTTGATCCAAAAATTACAAAGAACTGTAACTGTTTTAGAGACTGGCCCATTTTTAATATCAAGATTCTAACTACAGATACATATTGAGACTCCTATCAAGGAAAGTTTTAATACCTAAAGGAAAAGACAAAATAAGTGTTAGAAACTCTAGAAGATATAGGTGAACCATGTGCTAAGTTGATGTAAAAAGGCTTCCTCCAGGCAGAAAGACGTGCATCATCGAAAGCTTTGTTTCAAACATACACTGGTATCTTGCAGATCAAAGAAAAATATTCCAACATAATTCTGGCTTAATTCATTTTCTACCGTAGTCCACGTAACACATTTATGATCAGTGTTAGGAGAAATTAATTTTAAAGTTTGTGTTTGCCTTTTTCTACCAGTCTGCACGTTCTGAGAACTCCTTTGTTGACGCATTCGGGGGAGGGTGGTGGCATGGTGCTGTCGAAGGTGGCAGCAGAGGTTCCCGGGGCACCTCCCAGCTTCAAGATTCTCTGATCCAAGATGATCCACTTGAGGTAATTTACTAAATAAACAGTGTTTATGTTTTCTAGCATTCCTGAAGCAGATGTAATATAACTGAAGGCAAACAATTTCAGTAATACAATTCATGCATCGCCATCTAAACACCATGTAATCACGAAACTAAACTGTTTACTAAATAATCAAAGACTGAGACAAAGAAACCAAAAGGCATTTTGTAAGATGAAGTACTGGCCAGCACTTCCAACAAGACGAGTTATGGAAGGTTGCTCCAAAGTGCCTCATCAGAAAAATTCAACACGACTTGGCTTCTAATCACAAAAAGGATTGTCCTGTTAATATTCCCTATGGTCAGGAAAAAATGAGGAGAAATTGCGTTGGTTTTTGTTGAGCAATGGGATTTTCCTGGTAGAGTTTCAGGACAGGCTGATCAGAAAGCAACATCCTCCTTCAGGTGACCCTGTCGTTCACCCAGGACATTTCTCCACACGCGGAGCCAACCTCCAAGGTCAACTGGCGTCCTTCTCCTCCTCCTGATCTCGTGTACTGGGGACACGCGCTCCGCCTCTTGCCTTCCCGCCGCGTCTCTGGCAGTCTCTGCACGGCCCCTTCTTCAACCCAATTCTCTCTCTTCCTTCAGATTTGGCTCAAAGCTCCGCTCTTCTCTGCCTGATACCATCAAGTTCTGATCTTTCATTCTGTCTGAGTCCTCTCCTGGTTTGCACACTTAACGAACATGAAGGCATCAGCAAGTCTGCTGGCAGCAACTGCCCCAGTGCACGACTCCCACTGAACCTCCTACAACCCTCAGTCCCTCCCCTGTCATGGCACAGCAGGGACAGGGGAAAGCTCCTCCCTCCATTTTTCCTCCCTTTCTCTTTATTTCCCTTAATTTTCATTGAACACTTACTTTATGCAAAGCACTGTTCAAGGTTCTTTCACATACCATTTCATATAGTTTTTTTTTAAAAAAAGAGACAGGGTCTCCCTCTGTCTCCCAGGCTGGAGTGCTGTGGTATGATCATAGCTGACTGCAGCCTGGAACTCCTGCTCCAGCCTCAGCCTCCCAAGGTGCTGGCATTATAGGCAGGGGCCACCGTGCCCAGCCTTCCTTTCATCTCTCCACAAACCTCCCTGGAAACCCAGGGGTCTCGGCAGTTGGAATTCTGTTCCTCTCCACATCTCTGGGAACTAGCCTCTACTCATCCCCTCTCTGCCCCGGTGTCTTGTTTGGCTCTTTTCTCTGCCTTGCCCTCCATCCAACCAACTGCCGATTCCGAATCTCATTTCTAGCTCTTCCTTTTTATTCCCCTGCCTTTATATCTCTCCTGAACACCAAAGCCTCTTCATAACTGGTCTCCCTGCAGCCAGGTTATCATTCTAACACATGAGTTGGTTGATACCACTGTACCCATCTGAAACTTTATGTGAGTCCCATTGTCTACATAATATAACCCAAGTTCCTTCAGTTGACATTAAAGGACACCTACCTGCCCCATCCCACCATCTATTAAATCATATCTTCCAAACACACAGTACTTCTTCTGATTCCTCAAACACACTGCGCAATTCTATTCTTGTAGGTTTTTGTTCAAGCCGTTCCCACTGTGTGGAATGACCTTCTCCCACCTCTGTCCTAGAGAAAAATCCTACTTTTCAACCCTAGCTCAAATGCCACTGAACTCCCCCAAATCAAAATTGACATCTCTTTCTCCTGCACTTTCTACATTTTAGTGGTTTACAGCTCCGAAGCTGCCTCTAGATCACAAAATGCCGGAGAACGGAGATAGTCTCCATTTTTCTTTGCATTCCAACACCAGGCCTCGGCCACAGTTGTACTCCATAAGCACAGGCAGAAATGAAGTTACTAGCACTGATGATGAATTCACCAGCCACCACAGTCTTTCAAGTGTGCCTTGGAATTTAAAGTTAATAAGCATTTATGAAGTGCCTACTATGTATGAAGCATTCTGGCAAGAGCTGCAGCGGCCAGCGAGCTTGAAAGCAATGGTGGTTTATATTGCATCTGTTTAATGACCTACCTCACCTGACTGTGTACCAAATATACCATTATGGAGACCTAATCCAGTCTTGTGGATTGCCAATCATTGACAAACCTTTGCTCCTCACTGAATATACGAGGGGTAAGATCTCTATGGTTTGAAATACACTCAGGAAAAGCAGGCTCAACACTCTGGAAATCAGAGCTTCTCTTTCCTTCCAGGAGAGAGAGTGGCTGATACAGAAAACTGAAGACATTTGTCACTCAGCAGTACTAATCCTCAAATCCATAATCTACTTTAACTTCAGTTATAATGAACAGCGTAAGGCATGAAAGTAGCTGAGAGAACAAAATGTCTGGAAAAACTAAAAATTTTATTAGCTGTAAAGTTGGGCTGGTGGATGAAAACTTTTATAAGGGATGATAATTTTTTGTTTGAAAAACTAGTATCAAGAGCAGCTGTGCAAATTCTTCAGAAGAGCTCAAGGTGATCTATAACATAAGGTGACCAAAACCATATGTCCCAGTTTGTCAGGGAAAGTCCCAGTTGACACCTGTTGTCCCTGAAAAATTATTAATAGCACCCCCTTTTACTCTTTAAACTGTCCCAGTTTGCATGATAAATCACAAGACCACCTATGAGTGCTACTGTCAGACATCAGTGGTCTGTCCATCCAAGGTTTGGTGATTTGCTCAGGTACACTAGGAGCAGAGAAACTGGGCAGAATGCAGGCTTCCTGATGCCAAGCCCCGGCTCTATCTAAAAGAACATATCTCCTCTAGGTTGTTTCTTCATCAAGTAATCAACAGAAAACACTTTGGAAAATGATAAAGATATTTAAGCCATGGTTTCTACAAACTAGCAGTGATAATCTTGTTGGGGAGAACATACACATTCAATAATTAAAGAGAATCAAATAAATTTGAAATACGGTGCTTAATTAGGTGGTTCAGATGACAATTTCAAAAGGAATAAGAGAAGGGAAAAAAACCCTCTATGGGCTGCAGACTTCAGGGTAGGTTTCTGGAAGGCTGTGGATCCTGAACTAGGCCTTAGAGGAAGGAAAATGCAGAAAGGGGGAGGAAAAGGCATTTTTCTTTAAAAATAGAAAACAAACAAAATTGGGACAGGAATAACCCACTTGAATAATTCTACAAGCATTTTTACTCTATATTCCAGAAGAAAAAAACCCAAGAAAACACAAATGGTCTGTGGGGCTTTCCCAAAATATCACAGTGATTTTGAAGCTCAACAAGCATTGAATCTAGGTGTTTTGACAACCAAACAAGCGACAAGTGCTAACTGCTAGATAACAGTGTTTCCTCCTCCTTGTGATGTGATGAGAAAAAAGTGACCACCCTTTGAGTTCTATCCCAGTTTCTTCACTAACTGGCCATGTGTCTTTGGGCAAGTGGCTTCATCAGTTTTGAGCTTCAGTTTCCTTAAATTAAATGCTAGGGTTGGACAAAGTGATCTTTACAAACCTTTTCATCTCTGGCAATCCATGACCCTCTATGATCAATTCCAGATTTTGTTTAGTACGTTGTAGGTTTAGCTCAAAAGTAGACATGAGCTTTCATTTCCAGCAAAATGGCAAACACTGAGTTGATCCTATGGTTCCACTATAAAGATGTGAAATTTCCAAGAAGATATCACAGAGCTGACCTTGGAAAAAAAGAAGGGAGGAGGGAAAGAATGAAAGAAGGAAGGAAGGAAGGAAGAGAGAGAAAAAAGCACAGATCCAGAAATAAAGACAAAAATTGAAGCCAGAGCTTTAACAGAAAGTTTACTCCATGGAGCCCAAGGGTGTTTCAGACCCACATGAATGCCCCTAGGGGTCTGGGGATAGTGGTTAGATTCTAAGACCCACACAGGGACATGACCTTGGTCCTACATGAGGTAAGGGGGCCAGAATTGAGCTTTTTTCATAAATCTCAAAACCTCAAAAAGTCACTCTACCCATGAAAAGGGGACAAAAACACTCTGCCCACTGGCCCAGAGATACAGAACAGAAAATTCCCTTATATTCATAGTTCAGGACACCTTTGAGAAATCACAGTCTCAAGCATGAACCACGTTCAGTTGTAGGATCAAAATTTATACTACTTGTGTATCTGGGTATGGAAATCCCATGACAAGAAATTAACATAAATAGCATTCCAGGACCATTGAAAATTTTTAGATCTCCAGAAAAATCAAACATGTGGCCACGATGTAGGGACAACTCAGGACTCACAGGAGTCCCATAGAAAAGAAAGATCTTTGAAGATGAGCTTGGCAAAACACACACACATGGGAATAAACTACCGTGAGGGACAGTCATAGAGGGAAAAATTTAAAAATTAAATCCTGAGAACTGAAAAAATACAACAATCTGAAATGGACTACAAGATTGCTTAAAATTATGAAAGTGATAAAAGAAAGACTAAAAACCATAATGAAAAAATAGGATTAAATGAAACACAAAAAAAGAGTAAGATTTTTAAAAAGAACAGAACAGAACTTCCACAAATGACTCACTAGAAAGGTTAGATAGCAGAGTAACACAAAATAGACAACCAGTGACCTGGAAGACAGATGTGAGCAAATTAAACCAAAATATAACATGGGACTTCCAAGCAAAAACGGAGAATTGAACACACCATATCTAATATTGGTTTCCCCTGAAACTTCACTAAAAGTAGGGAAGGTGACCTTTTAAAAGACAGAAACCCACGAGGACAAGGAGAATGATGAGGAGACAATGGCAACTAGATTCTAGAAGACAGAGAGCAGATGAACAAGTGGGAATAGACCAAGCACACAAAAGGAAAGTAACTCCCAAGTTAGGAGTAGGGAACGTGAGGAACAACCAGCAGATACTCAAAAGGTTCAGGAACAGATAGCACCGGTGACTGCTGGAGCTGTGGATGGGAAGGAAGGAGTCACTAAAATAGGGAGAATGGATGAAAGCTATTTGAGAACCAGGTAGATCCCTAAATCCCCTCTTCAACTCCACACTGTCAGGCAGCAGCCTCTATCCCAACCAGTAATACCTCAAGGCTGGTTTCTGGAGACAGGGTTCCTGGACTGGGGGATACCATATATCCAATAAAATAGGAAATACGAATACTGAAGGCCAAACCCTCCAATCTTGTTCCTTATCTCAGCTCCCAGCCCCGGGACAGGCAGGTCTTCACCCTAAGGTGGGAATTGGGAAGAATATTCTCTGGAGAGTTTGACAATCCCCTGGATTCTCCATTAGGAGACTTTGGGGGTTGACATTAGGAATTCCCTCAACAAAGGGCATCAACATATTATTCTAGAGATGCTCAAAGTTGACAACACACATCCCCAGAGCTTCCAGTAAGTTTATTTCTTTTTCATTCCCAAATATGGTCAGACAGCCAGGACTACCAGACATGCAAGCTTCTCTCTACATGAAAGACAGAGTTTGCAACAGACAGATAGACAGAAACAGGTGACACAAGGAGACAGAAATGATGGAGGGTGAAGAAAATTTCAAAAAAGAAAAAATATTTTGCAGAAAGCTAAGAGAATGTCATGCATCCTGAAAACAGAACAGAATGCTTAAAAAAAAAAACCTATTTATAGATGAAAAGAGGAAATTTAAAACAATAACAGAAATGAACTAAATAGATGAGTTGAAAATTGAAGTTAAAGAAATTGTCCAAAAAGAATGCAAAAAAATGGAAAACAGGGGAGAAAATTAGAAGACTGTCCAGGAAGTACAGCACCCAAATAATAGAAGTTCTGGAAAGAAAGACTGGAGCTTACACAGAGAAGCAAATATTTTTCAGATTGAAAGAACACATTGATTGCTCAGCACAATAGGTGAAAACAGACCCACCACTAGGATGATCATTGTGAAATTTAGAATACAAAGGGAAAGGAAATATTCTACAGGTTCTAGGGGAAAAAAGGGTCAGGTACAAAACATCAAGAATCAGAACTATTTTAGCCTTCTAACAGTAATACTGGGAGATAGCATGCAAGAGGGCAATATCTTCAAACTTCTAAAAGAAATTGATTTTTGACCCAGATTTTCTTGCACAAGACAGACAAGCCATCAGGTAAGATGGTAGAATAATGACATTTTCAGACATTCAAAGTGTGAACGTGTGTCTCATGGATCCATTTTCTGCAGGCTATGTACTGTAGGCTGGGAGCCACGAAAGAGAAAGAGGGAAAGAAGGGAATTTGATGAGCTCCAACACAGGACTGACGCAGAGAGATGGTGGTGCTGAAGTGAGATGCCCCAGGGTGACAGCTGGGCCCAGGCACAGAGAACAGTCCCCCAGACCAGACCAGGGGACCCAGAGAAAGGCATATTGTGGGTGTCACCACTGCACTGGGTTCTATTCTGATGGGCTGCTGGAGGGTGTGCTCCCGCAAACAATAGAGTAAATTGAGAAATGGGATACGACTCAGAGCAAAGGCAATGGAAATTTCTAGAATAACATGGAAGACGAATCCTAGCATGAGAGCTGTGTAGCAGGCCTGGAGAGAGGTCCAGACATAAGGAAAATGTAAGTCTCCAGGGGAGATGTCACCACGGAAGAAGTAGAACTAACAGATTCCTGACGTGCTCAGCCTTGTGGAAAATGTACTGAGAGACTATGGAAGATACAGGAAAAATGTGCACCAGGTATGGAGAACACCAAGGAAATGAAAAATAAAAAGGACAGATATTAACTTCATGTTTTAAAAAAAGGTTTAGCTGTTAATGCTATTTACATTGGCAAAATAGGAAAACTCTGATGACTAACTTACCCCAAAATTGTAATATAACTATATTGGGAGAAGGGGGGAGGGAAAGCAGGGGATATGGTCACGTAAGGGAGCTAAATTTTTATTTACTATAATAAGCGATTAAGATATAAATCAAGTTGATTTTTAAAAAGATAAGAGTATATACATTATCTAGAAATGTGGATATGTATATATGCAGAAGAAAAAGCTAAAATATAGAAAGCGATGTTCGCTGAGAAGGGGCACTTGGCGATGCAGGGTGGCACGGCACTGGCTTCCGCAGGAACTGAGGAAGCAGGACACACGGAAAGATGCAAAAGGATGTTTTGGGCTACGATGTTTGTGGTGACATAAAACTGAAAACAACCTAAATGCTCATTGATAGCAAAAAGGTTGAATAAATTGTAGTACAGCCATACCGTGGAATTTACTTAGCTATTTTTTAAAATGAGTTAAATTTGTATCCACTTATCTGCAAGCATATTCTTAATGTATATTAAGAGAAAAATAATCTATTAAAAGACAGAAATTCTAAGATTAGATTATTTACTTATTTATTTATTTATTTTTAGAGACAGGGTCTCACTCTGTTCGCCTAGGCTGGAGTGCGATGGCACAATTATAGCTCACTGCAACCCCCACCTCCTGGGCTTAACTGATCCTCCTGCCTCAGCCTTCTGAGTAGCTGGGACTATAGGCGTATGCCACCACACCTGGCTAATTTTTTTTTTTTAGAGATGGGGACTTGCTATGTTGCCCTGGCTGGCCTCAAACCCCTGGCCTCAAACAATCCTTCCACCTTGGCCTCTCGAAGTGCTGGGATTATAGGTATGAGCCACTGTGCCCTATCCAGATTTATTTTTTTAAAACTACAGATGTTTGTGAGAATGAAGCCTAAAACATTATGTAACAACAAGGATAAATGTAAAGGCAGGGAAATGCCCAGAAGAACCTGATACAGTAATTGTACTAGTCAGCTCGGGTTACCATATCAAAATACCACAGGCTGGGTGGCTTAAACAACAGAAATTTATTTCTCATAGTTCTGGAGGCTGGAAAGTCCAAAATCAGGGTGCTAGCTGATTTGGTTTCTGGTGAGGGCTCTTTTCTTGGCTTGGGGATCGCCACCTTCTTGCTGTGTCCTCATATGGTCTTTCCTCAGTGCACAAGGAGAGAGAGAAATCTCTCTCTTTTCTTCTTAAAAGGCCACTAATGACATTATGAGGGCTCCATGCTCATGACCTAATCTAACTCTAATTACCTCCCAAATGCCTCATCTCCAAATACCATCACACTGGGGTTTGGAGCCTCTTCATATAAATTTTGGGGGACATAAACATTGAGTCCACAACACCAATATAAACATCAGGTGGCTCACTTCCTTTAGGTCTCTGCTCAAATGTCATCTAATCCAAGAGTTGCCCCATGACCACGTTATATAAAATAGCAATAACTCCTAGCATAACTCTTTCTACCTCGACTTCCCTTATTTTTCTTTATAGCACTATACCACCTGACAAATTTTCTATCTGTTTGTTTATTGCCTGTGATCTCCAAATAAAATATAAGATCTGTCAGATCCAAGAGAGTAGGGGCTTTCTCATTTTGCTCACTATTGTATCACTGGTGTTTAGCACAGTCTACAAATACTAAGTGTTCAATAACTATTTGTCTTAATGGAATAAGTGAATGAATAAATGAATGAATCTGATAAAACAGACTTTACAGCTAAAGCATTTTGGGGGATAAAGAGCACCATTGCTTAATGACGAAAAGGTACATTCACCAAAATCCTTTTGTGTACACTTCACTATACAATGTCAAATTTATATAGTAAAAAATTTATTTAACTACAAAAAAATAACAAATTCGAAATTATAGTGAGAGATTTTAGCATACATCTCTATGAAACTGATAGATCAAGTCAAAAAAAAAAAAGAAAACAATTGAAGATTTAAATAAAGCTTGTATAAAGCTTGTATTTTACAAGCTTCATCTAATGGACATGGAAAGAGAAATGCTCCACCCAACAGAGAATACACATGAAATGTTTATAAAAACTGACCAGGTTCTAGGTCACAGAATAAATTTCAACAAATTTAGAAAAACTGCCATCATACAGACCACATTCTCCAACCAAAATACAATAAAATTTGAAATCAATAACAAAACCACAGTCCTCAAACTGTACATTTTGAAATTTCAGAAACATACTGCTAAATTATTAATATGAAATCAAAATGAAAGTAAAAAAATATTTAGAACTCAACTACAATTGAAGCTCTAAATTTCAGTAGAAAAAAATGTTTAGCACTGAATGCAATATCAGTAAATGAGAAAAATTTAAAATTAATAAGTTAGAGAAAGAGTAACAATGTAAACTTGAAAACAATGGAAGAAAATTCTTTTTCTACACATAAAGACACAGTAGTAGGAAGGCAATAATAAAGATAACGAATTAATATAATTGAAACAAAGAAATAATAAAGAGTAGAAACAAAATAAAGGGTAATTCTTTAAAAAGACTAATAAAATAGGTAAATATTTGATAAGATTGAGCAAGAGAAAGGAAAGAAGGCACAAAAAAATACTATTAGGCATGAAAAGGGGCTATAATTAAATATAGTAAAGATTCTAAAGTATGAGAATTCTATTCTCTGCTTTAAAGCAATAAATCTAAACACAGATGAAATGAAAAATCTCTTGGAAAAGTATGTTACCAAACTTGACACACAAAAAAGGGAAAAAGCCCAAAGGCTCCTGAATGTATTTTTATGAGTCCAGTCTAAACTTAGATTTTAGAAATAGACTAAGCACAAAAAAGGAAGATCCATCTCAGTTTAAAAATCAATGCAAAAATCCTAAATAAAATGTCAGCAAACATTCCAGCCATGCAGTGTGTGCATAAATATATAGAATTTCTTTAATATATATGTGTTTGAGATGATACATAACATATATATCATATTTATCACATGATAACTCTATGGGATGTGTGTGTGATGACCCAGTAAGGGTCATCCCAGAAGCTCAAAGAAGTTTCAACATTAGGAAACTTTAACGTAATTTACCACATTGACAGATTAGGAAGGAAAAGTCATATAATCATCTCAATAGATGAAGAAAAAGCATTTAATAAAATTTAACCCTCATGCACAATTTAGAAACACAATAAAATGCCTAGCCAAATGGGAACAGAAGAAACTTTTCACTAAGAAGTAGTTTCTCCTAAGACACTACAATAAACTTGAGGACCATTTCTTCTTCAAGTCAGGAACCAGACAGACATGCCTTCTCTCTCACACTCCATTCATCCTTGTGTGAGATATCTACCTGATGCAACAAAACAAGAAAAAGGAGCAAGAGAATCAGGATTAGAAATGAAGGGGGAAAGGGCACATAATTTGCAAGCAATGAGATTGTCTACACAGAGAATCCAAGAGAAACTACGGATAATTACAAGTAATTAGAGAGTCTGGTAAGGACGCTGGTGCCAGGATTATATGCAAACATCCGTGGCGTCCTATACATCAGTAACAGCCCATTAGAAAATGTAATTTTTAGATCATCTCATTAGCAATAGCAATAAACTGTGAGGTACCTAAGAATAAATCTAAATAAAGAGGTGCAAGACTACATGAAAAAAACGATAACAGAACATTGAAAGTCACAAGATAAGACCTAAATAAACAGAGACATATATCATGCTCAGAGGTGAGAAGATTCAACATCAACATCAATTCCCCCTAAGTTAATGTATAAATTGAATGGAATTCATATTAAAATCCCGTAAAGGTTTATTTATAAAAAACCAAAACCAGCCAAAATATTTGAAAAAGAGTAAGATGGGGACTTGCCCTACTAGATATCAAGACAGTGATATCTGTAAAAACCATATAATTAAGACACTGTAGTATTGGTGCAGATACAGATAACTAGACCAGTGCCACAGAAAGAGCCCTGCAATGTGTGGGAACTTGGTATGCGACAAAGACTGAACTATTTAATAGGTGGTTCTGGGACAACTGTTATCCATATGGGAGAAAAAAATACATCTCTAACTCACACTGTATCCAAAAACGAATTCCAAGAGAATTACAGTTAATTTTAAAACATTTAGAGAAAAATGATTTTTAGACATGGTTATGATCTCAGGCTAGGAAATGACATAAACACACAAACCATAAACTCCAAACGTATAACCTCATGAGTAATTAGAGAAATATAAATCAATACCATAATCAAATGTTTTTTCAATTCATCAGATCAGCAAGTTTTAAAAGCCTGACAATGCCAAGAATTGGAGAAGATGCCAAACAATAAGAACCCACATACATCGATGCTGAAAGTGTAAATTGAGAACAATTTGGCAATACCTACCGAAGTTTTACAATGTCTGTACACGAAGACCTAGTAATTCCACTTCTGCTTCTATATCTTTGAGAAGCTCCACATGTCCACATGGAAACACATCCAAAGAAGTTCACAACAGTACTGTTTATAAAATGAAAAACTGGAAGCAATCCAAACCCCATCAATTAGGGAGTGGATATATTATTATATATTCACAGAAGGGAATTGATATATGTCTTAAGTCTGTTCAGGATGCTATAACAAAAATACTGTAGGCAGGGTGACTTAAACAATTTATCTCTCAGTTCTGGAGGCTGGGGATCCAAGATCAAGACACAGGCAGACTTGGTGTCTGGTGGGGATGTGCTTTCTGGTTCATAAACGGCCTTCTTACTGTGTCCTCACATGGTGAAAGCGGTGAAAGACCTCTCTGGAGTCTCTTTTATAAGGGCACTAATCCCACTCATGAGGGCGCAACTCTCATGACCAAATCACCTCCCAAAGTCCCACCTTCTAAGAGTATCACATTGGAGGTTAGGATCTCAACATATAAATTTTGTGGAGACAGGCCATGGTGGCTCATACCCGCAATCCCAGTACTTTGAGAGGCCGGGGTGGAGAATCGCTTGAAGCAAGGAGTTCAAGACCAGCCTGGGCAACATAGCAAGACCTTGTCTCAAGAAAAAATTAAAAAATAAATTAGCCAGGTGTGATGGTGCATGCCTGTAGTCCCAGCTACTCAGGAGGCTGAGGCAAGAGGATCACTTGAACCCAGGGGTTCAAGGCTGCCATAAGCTATGATCGTACCACTGCACTCCAGCCTGGGCAGAATTTTGGGAAGACATATTCAGTCTATTGCAATAAAGCAGTTAAAGGAACTAGTTCTACAGAAATTACTTAGGATAAATCTCAAAAACATAATTTCAAGCAACAAAGTGCGTTGCAGAAAATTGGATTACTAAGTGAGAATATTACCGTAAGTCTTTAAACTCACAAAATACTACTAGTTATTGCTTATGAAGAACGGGGCCATTGTGGGATACAAAAAAGGCTTTAACTATAATATTTTCTGTTTAAAAATCTTTTTAAAGTGTGAGTGAATGTCAATATTTATCAAATCTGAGTTTTCGGTGCCTGATTATTTGCTATATTATTCTCTGCAAATATTTGTGTATTTTAAATAGTTCATAATTTTTTAAAGTTGCATTTTTAATGTGGTTGTATGTGATATTTATCTGCTTATTTCTCCCATCTTTCAATCTAGGTATACAGTTGTGTTAGCAGTCTGGGGACCTGAGGAATAGTCCTGGTTTCAATGCTACCATACTATGTGACCCTGAGCAAGTCACTGAACCTCTCTGGGCCTCAGTGTGCTCACCTGTAAAACTGGGATGGTCATAGATCTTAAGCCTTAAAGAGCTCTGGAATTAGATCTGGACTTGATCCCTGGCCCCACTCCTTACCAGCTGTGAGACCTTAGTCAATTTATTTAAACTTTCTAAGATGAACTATCCTCTTCTATAAAATGGGAACAGAGTTAATATCTAGTTCACAGACTTGTTATGAGAATTAAACAAAATGAAGAATGAAAAACTCTTAGCATACCACCATTAACAAAATAAAATGACCAAACCAAAGGGAGATATTTGCCATGCATATAATGGACAAGAGGTTGGTATCAAGTATACATAGTGCAATAAGTTAACTAAAAACTCAACAAACCCAACAGAAAAATGGGCAAAGGATAAAAAGATCATGGAGAAAGATGCCTGACTATTCAGCAAGCAAGTGAAAAGATGCTTACTGAATAGTCAAAAGCACTGGTACTCAGGAAATTGCAATCTAAACCTTAAACAACTATCAGGTTGGCAAAAGAAAAATTTTGAAAGATGACTATAACAAGTATTGGAGAGAAAGTGGAACAACAGGAATTCTCAAACCCTGCTAGTGAGAAGGTGAATTGATACTTTTATTTTGGAGAGCAATTTGGCAATAGCCAGGAAAACTGAAGATATGCTAATTTATCACTTGGCTACTGGCTACATACCCAAGAGAAACCATCACACATGGTGCACAAAGAACATGGACATGTCATAGCACTGCCTCTAATATCAAAAAGCTAGAAACAACTATAACGTCCTTCCAAAGGACACTTTAAAAGTTAGAAATGACGTTAATATCCTTCCTATGATACAGCACAACACAGCATGGAAAACAAACGAAGTGGAGGCAGGTGTTTTGCAGCACACAAATCTTACAAATATAATGCAGGACATAAACTCTATGATATCATTTAAATAAAGTTTAAAAGACATTTTAAAAAATACATATCGTTTATGGATATACACGTGTAAAAGATGAAATCACACACAGTGATAATGAGCATCACTCTTAAATTGATGCCTGTGATGGATTCTGGGGAAGGAGGAAGGGGGTGGGAATGAAAGAGGGCTTTCGCTCTTTTTTACCAAAGAAAGAAAGAAAGAAAGACAACTAACCTAACACTTTGGTAGGCCAAGGCAAGAGTACCACTGAGGCCCGGAATTCAAGATCGGCCTGGGCAACAAAGCAAGACCCCATCTCTACAAAAATAAAAAATGAAAAACAAAGTAGCTAGACATGGTTTAAAAGTTAGACTACCCACCTGCAGTCCTAGCTACTGGGGAGGCTAAGGTGGGAGGATTGCTTGAGCCCAGGAGTTGGAAGTTACAGTGAGCTAGGATCAGGCCACTGCACTCCAGCCTGGGCAACCGAGCAAGACCCTGTCTCAAAAAAATAAAAAACAAGCTAGGTGGGAAGATCTGAAGCTAACACAGACAAGGACATGACAAAACAGCAGGGGATGCATGTGTTCAGGATCTGATTCTCTGTATTTCCTGCTTGCTGGAGCTATTTCATAATAAAAAGCACTGTGTTTTGCACATTTATAAGATGTCAATAAATATTATCATTTGTTTTCGGGAGGCCCCTAACGTAGGTAAGCGGGTGTTACTATCATCATTTGGCAGACGATGGAGCCAGGCGAGGCCCGTGGCATATCGTCCCAGGACTCAAAAGCCCTACTCTTCGCATTAGGCTGTTTACTCCACTCATTGAGTCGATTATTTAACACAGGGAACGGGAACTGGATGCCACTTAGGGCAGGCGGGTGAAGAAGACGACAACCTCTTCCTTTCTGGACCAAACCGCAGCCCGAGGCCGGGCAATGACATAACTCCATAAAAAGGGAAGAAGCTAGACTGCTCCGGTCATCTGATTGCTTCTCAATGAATGTGGAATCCACCGGAGGAGGGGCTGCCCGTTCACTGCGCATCTGCCGAGGAGGAGGAAGAGGCCGGAGGAAGTGAGAACAGTGGCCTCGGGTCCAGCATCCTTTTGCCTTCCCAGCACGCCACCCAAAGCAGGGGCGGCGCGCTGCGCTGCCGCGGGGGCACCAGACCTGAGACTTTGTCCGGGACCGGTCTCTTTCCTTCTCCAGCGTTGGCCTCTTCTTATTCAGAACCGAGGAGCAGACTACCATCTCCAGGCCAGTGAAACGCCAGACTGTCCTTTCTGTTTTTCAGGATTTATTTTTTTCTTTTCTTTTAAAATCTGAAACAGGAGCTTCCGCATTTAATCTGTGCCCGTGGTTTCGAGGCTGGCCCCGGAGGTGTCAGCGCTGTGTTCTCCGGCCGCTGGTGAATACAGAAAATGCCTAGCAACAGTTCCTGGTGACCGCCAGTCCCCATAAACGCCACCGCTCGGCCCCGCCCACCCTGCACCATTCCCACTCCTGGGGCCTGGGGACTCTTGGCCACGGAGGGCCAAGAGATTGTCGTTTTAAGGAAGAAGCAAGAGATACGCTCCATCCCATCGAAGGAGCAAACGTGGGCAGGTGGGCGTGGCCTCATCAATAACTTACCCCGGAGCAGCACCACGTGCACATTTTAGGCTGGAAATAAGGAAGAGTTTCCTGGCTGTAGGAATTGCTAAATAATAGGGTGGATAACCAAGGGAGGTTCCGGAATCTCCTCTAGAGATCTTTAAAAACACGATACAATCTCACATCTGAGATGATTTCTTTGCAGTCCTGACTAGAGACAGATGGACGCAGTGCCTTACTGACCCTCTTCCCCGGCACATGATCCTGACTTTTGCTTTCTCCTGCCCTTGGTAGTCCTCTCTGTGTCTTTGCCCCTGGTGGAGAACACTTACTGCCTTCGCTTCGGCTTGTTTTCATTCAATGCCTGCCTCCTTGCACCTTTCCTTGTTATTTTGCGGAAAGCTGGTCAGAGGTCGGAGTTGCCCAACTATCCGCACATAGTTTGGTGGTGGCATCAGATACCCAGGCAAAACAGAGACAGTTCCAATGCCAGGCTATCAAAGCCTAAACTTCAAATCTGGATGGAAACAGAGAATTAGCTGTTGCTAACAATCCATTGTAAATGAAAATATGATCCCAGTAATTGATTTTAAATAGATTTTTTAAAAGAATCCTTGGCTGCATTTCATCGAGAATACAGAGTTTCAAACGCGTTCATTCCAGCGTTGGATTTTCCCCCCCTTTCTTCTGGCTTAAACCCCAAATGGCCAAGATCCCAGTCTGAATAAACAGTGTGGGTGGTGACTGTTCTGTGAGGCCCAGTAGAGGATGCAATCACTTTCTTACTCGGTTCAGCATTAAATCATGTGAAACTAGCCTGATTACTCCACGTAACTTTTACTCAGTAATGGAGGGCAACATAACATGTATTCTTTCTCCACTTCTCAGGGAGGAAAAAAAAAAAAGAATTCTCCTAACTGCGAGTGTTTAATTATGTATAAAGTTCGTTGACCTCACAGGCGGCTGTCAGATGATCTTGCTAAGGCCTGTGAACGGCATTTCAGGAATGCAGTGATGTGGGCAGAAACCGAGTGTGTTCATGCCACCGAATGCTTTAAATGGGACCGAATCAGCAGCCGTCCAGAAAGACTCCAGTGAAAACAGAACTTTAGGACAATCAGTAATTTAATCTCACCTAAGCATTTCTAGGCCTTCAAAAGTGATCATTATAAATCAGAAACTTAGGAAAATCCCGCAGGGACGGGGCACATGACGATGGCGGGGGGAAGTAATTTTGTTTGCTGGTTGCACAGCTGGTGGGAAATATAAGTATTTGCAGTGTTCTTTCCTCGTTTTAGAGGTAATGCTTTCTGACTTCCCTGCCTGCTACTGACATTAAAAGAAAACGATGAAGCAATCTCATTCATAAATACACAGTGGGGCTTGAAGGAGTGAGCAGAGTCTATGTTTATTTAGACAGTTTGATATACTACAGCCCTCACATGGGCATGCAGTAATATACCTACTGTCAGTAAATGCCCTGAAACGTGTTCTTCATACACAGAGGGCTGGATTTTCCTCTTCTGGGAGTGGAAGGGGACCAGCAAGATGAGCTTACAGACTGTGTCTCCCTCCTTTGTCTCTACCTGGGGCATCCTCCTGTCCATCTATGGTGAAAGTATCAGGGAACCCTGGGAGCCAGGCTGGTGTGTGCTTTCTGGTAATGGGAGAACAGAGCCCTAGGGGACACTGTCCGATGGCTAACTGCAGGGGTCTCCCTCTCAGAGGAAGCAAATGTGAAACATTTGGGCTTGGTGCTTCCTAGCATATTTAAATTACCTGATTGGGGGTCCGATATTATTTTCTTTCAGTAGCTTTCTTGCCGAACACATTCACACTTCATCCATCAAAATATTATGTTTTCAGTGGGTAAAACAGCACAGGGCCATATTCGAAAACAAAACTACGCTGCATTAGCTCTGGTACCATCATTGTTATGAGTCTAAAGAATGGGTGTCTGGAATTTAGCCAATAATTTTGCTAGCCTGCTAGAAGCAAAATGGAAGGCGTCTCACTAGTCTCACTCCTTTAATCTGAAATTCTTTAATTCTTCACCAAATCAGCCACCTCGATTTTGAGTGCAAGATGTCTGTCTGCATCCAGTTCAAGTTAATTCAATAGATATTTGGAAAACACAAATAATGGACTAGTCACTACAGGTGATACAAAAATCAAAAAGGCATGAAATTTCAGGCAGGTCACAAATGAAGGGGCAGACATTAATTTCAGCAGAGAGGATTCAGGTGGGCTTCATGAATGGAATCCTCCCGGGGTTAGGGGGCTGAACCCTTAAAGGGTTTCAACAGGCCAGTGGGAACTCACCAAAGTTCAGTTCTCACTTGTACACTATGGCATTCTGGAGAAGAAAGAGATATAGCTGTCACTGAGCCATGTTATTTCCTGGCTGGTGTTCTATAATTTTATCTTGTTTTTATAATCCACTTGATATTTGAGGGATTCCCCCTAGAGATCCTTTCTTTAAGATTCATAGCATTTAATATTACTTTGTTCTGTGAACAACCAGTAAAAAAAAGAAAAGGAATTCTGTCTTCCCACCCTGAAGAAGGAAGCCTTCCTTCAGATCTTCAAAATTTTTCTATAAATATGATTATCCCCATAGTTACAGGGGAAATATGCTTCCAGATAAAGGAATTTGGACAAAAACTAATATCCTAAATCATGTCCACCCTTTGGATACTACAATGTATAAAATCTTATGAAGGAAATGACTCCTATTTCTCATGAAGTTCCTACTGGGAAATCACAGAGAGCCACAGTTATGGAGGCAATATCTTTGTGCACGTCCCAATTCCCTCCCCCTGTCAGTGACCCTCACCATCTCTGAGCTACCACAGCAATGTCATTATTTCTTGTGTACGGTATGTGTGGCACTCTGCCTCATCAGACAGCTATTGGAGGACATTTCTTGTCTCTGTTACATTATAGTAATACGTCCTTGGACATCAGAGGCTGCTTTATTCCTCTTTATATTCCCCATTAACAGAGTTGGTGCCCACTAAAAGAGTGAATAAATGAATGAGTAAATAAATGTCATGAAAATGTCTATAGTGGCAGTTGGAAAACTTTCTCAGTGAAGGACCAGGTAGTAAATATTTTAAGCTATATGATCTCTATCATAATTACTCAACTCTGCTGTTGTAGCACAAAAGCAGAGATAGACAATATATAAACAAATGGGCATGTTCCAATAAAACTTTATTTATAAAAGCAAATGGTGAGCAAGATTTGGCCCATAGGACATAGTTTTCTGACCCCTAATCTTTGCCATAAACATTGGTATATTCTTCAAATTTTCATTTGGCATCTGTGCTTTTCAATAATTGGATAAAGAATAGAAAACATACATGTTAAAGAGTTGTTTTGTAACTTACAGTAATAAATTCACTTAAAAAAACAACAACAACAGGAAAGCACACATAGAAATTAGTGCTCGCTTCGGCAGCACATATACTAAAATTGGAACGAAATTAGCTGTTCCACCAAGCATATTTCATGGTCACTTATTTTGCATATTGCATGCCTTTAAAATTTGTATCCCCAGAAATAAAGGTAGTAGTTTTGCCATTGACATCATCCGACTGAGCTAACTTGGTATGATAAGATCTCGGAGTCACTGAGTGAAGGGTCTGGTGCTAGGTCATACTGAACTTGACGCTCTTCTGGGAAAGGGGGAATAAATGTTTCCCCATCCTGCTCTCCACCAGATCATATGGTCTCTGATTTTACTGCTAAAATCCTTCCCAAGGTTATTAATGCAGAAGATACTCCTTTCTCTTGATGACCCTCTGGAAAACGTCCAGCTACAAAGAGCACAACAGAATCTCAAAAGCCCAGCAAACACACAGAGAAGTAAAGGGTAACTATGAGAATTTGATGAAAACAAGATGTCCCGGCCTGCCACCCCGACCTGACTGGAGGACGCCTCGCCCATCATTACTCTTTGCCCCGCTATCAGGTCATGTAACATACAATTTAAAAAAGAAGCTGGATTTGAATTGTGGCTGACGCTAAACGGATGCAAAGTCGTAGGTCAATTGCTTGGTTTAGAAAAATTCAACTAGTCCTTTGCGAGGAATGCAAAAACGTACAGCAAACATTGTCCCAACAAGCACCCCAGCGACATTTCCTGAGATGGGCTACCTAAGGTGGGGATCTTC
The DNA here is from genome assembly GCA_004363605.1 of Indri indri. Taxonomy (NCBI): domain Eukaryota; kingdom Metazoa; phylum Chordata; class Mammalia; order Primates; family Indriidae; genus Indri; species Indri indri. The sequence continues at coordinate 23,694 of RJWJ010005788.1, forward strand.
AAATGGCATCAGTCTTCCCCAGGTTGTGATGAAACAGTTCTAGAGATTTCTTCTAAGAAAGAAAAAAGTGAAATTTGAGTCCTTCCATTATGCCATGTTTCTCCACAACACCAGACCAGGTTAAAAAACTTAGAAGGATTCTGTGCCTTAAGAAAATGAGCTACCAGTGGCTTAGAGACGGGAGGTGTCATTAGAGGAGGCAAAAGACCCCTGTTCATATCTACCACTTTCAACCTATGTGCCTTGAGGCAAATTATCTGACTGTAATGTAAATTGATGTGCTAATTTTCAACGCAGGGCTAGAATATACATATTATTGAGAAGAAATCAGGGAGACGGAGGGCGCACAATATAGGGCCCAATTTATTTCAACACATGCCGAGAGCGTATCATGTTCTCATGTTGGAGAGTGGAAAATGAATGTCACAGACTCTGAGCACAGAAAGCAGGCAGGCACTGTGTTGGCAGAGCATCACAGAGTGCTTTTTTTGCAGCACTCCAGTGCTCAACCATCCTGGGTTCCTCTCTTCTGCTTATTAAATTTCCTCCCTTTCCGTTTACCACGATGTCTAATTACCAGTCACTCCTCATTAAAAACATCCCCTTCTCCTCCCTGCCACAAAACAAGGAAGGCATTCCCGCCGTATTCACAAGAGGGCTCTAGCAAACAGCATCATGTACATGAAGCAATATTATTTATACAAGCTTCATTCATTAGGTAATATTTCCACTTGCTTAAATCACAGGTGGCAATGGCACATAGGAATCTTACTGCAAACTTGGTTTGGGGTAAGATGTATAAAAATAAAGACAGGCCAGGCATGGTGGGTCACGCCTGTAATCCCAGCACTCCGAGAGGCCAAGGTGGGAGGATTGCTTGAAGTCAGGAGTTTGAGACCAGCCCGAGCAAGAGCAAGACCCTGTTTCTACAAAAAATGGAAAAATTAGCCAGGTATGGTGGTGTGCACCTGTAGTCCCAGCTACTCGGGAGGCTGAGGCAGGAGGATTGCTTGAGCCCAGGAGTTCGAGGCTGCAGTGAGCTATGATGATGCCACTGCACTCTAGCTGGGGTGGCAGAGTGAGACTCTGTCTCCAAAAAAAAAAAAAAAAAAAAAAAGACAAAAGTTAAAAAGAAGGATCATGTGGGGAGGACAGCAAGAGTGACTAAGAAGGTACAGAGTATGGTGAAATCCCCCAAAAGTGATTTATGATAATCAGGACAACTTCATCCATCTCGGTTATGGTAGTCTTCAGTACACAGATTGGTCATTTAAGTTCTTCAAGGGGAAAATCACTGAAAGTGAAGTGTAAATTCATCAGCATCCCACTGTGAAGATGGTACAAGGAGAAGGGATGGTGTCCAAAGGTGAGGGGGTGAATCTACTCATAATCCTCTTTTGCTCCCACTCTAAGAAATCGAGAACTAGCCTGTCTACGGAGAACACCTGATCTCTATTTCCTGTAAATTAGCCTCTTAGGCTTTGTCTACAGAATACAAACAAATGGCTCAAGAGAAAAACTATATGACTAAGTCAAGGTACTAATGTGACACATTTTAAGTTCACTCCAGCATTGGGATAGATGTTTTCATCTCCTCTGAGCCTTCATGAGAACATTACCTACTGCTTTCTTCTAGTTTCCAACTTCATTATTACTGAAAACTTCTACCTGAAATACAAAACATTTGAAGAGTCTGTCCAGAGATTTCTGTAGGCAAAGTAAATGGACCCCTCTGATCAGTGTGTCTAAAACAATACAGGTAAAAGATCTCTTCAACCAATCAGTCTAAAGTTAACTTCTAAGGCGTGCTACTTCAGCATCGAGAAATATGGCCAGATGAGTTCATTTCTTTAGTCCCTGGCAGCATTCCGGGCACAGCAAACAGAAAATCTCGAGGAAAAAAAGAATCTTTCAGAGCCCGCCTTGGGCCCCTTTGCATTCCTTTTTTAAGCATTACAAGATTGGTCCTAGGCCACAGATGCAGCTTTTGGATGTCAGATCCAGCAGACAGATGTTTTCCCTTAAATCTGTTGTCTCTCTCTCAATCTGTTTATAGCGTGTTTCCATTTCAGCCTGCACCTTACTTAAGTTCTCACTGCTAACTGCACGTCCTAAAGGTTTCTTGCCTCCACATGCAAAGGGCTATTTTTCTATCATTTGTTCTGTTTTCTACAAGGGACGCACCCACTCTTCAGGTAATGCGTTAACCCATTACTGGTGTGTTTGCTTCCTCAGTGATCTTCAAGAAATGTAGTAAACACCCCATATAAATTATTAATCCCTTACGTTATGTGGCACCAGAAAGGGTTTTGTTCTTCTTAGAAGTAAACCACTGAGGCCATGTGACTGTTATTAGCTTCTTAACCCAGCTGGGTGTCCACAGATAGGTTCCCGTGATGTGGTCAGGGTTACTGACTCAAACCTGGATGCTTCTGTTCTGGGCTTGTGGATGGTCTTCATGTAGGACAGACCAAGGAACTCCATGTGTATGCCAGGGAAGTAGACTCATGATGGCCAAATCAAGCAACAGATTCCAGAGACGTGTCCAACCTCTCTCACTACAGATTCATCTAGCACAGGATCCAGACCAGAAGCAGGATAGCACCTGCTGCTATTTCTCATACACAAAAGTAGGGTGAGACAAAGGAGTTTCTTGGTGGTGATGGAATAGCTCTGTGTCTGATGGCAGTGGTGACTACAGAAATCTAGCAATGGGGTAAAATACACACACACACACACACACACACACACACACACAGACACAGATGAGTGCATGTAAAAACTGGCAGAATCTGAATAAATCTGGAGATTACGCTAACGTCAATTTCCTTGTGTCGGTAATGGTATGCTTTGTGCATGATACTACACACTATTGTTACACAAGATGCTACCACTGGGGGAAGCTGGACTAAGGGTACATGGGACCTTTCTGCACTATTTTTGCAAATTTCTGTGAATCTATAATTATTTCAAAATAAAAAGTTAAAAGTTTTTGTTTTTTTTTTTAAGTTCTAGGAGAAAGTTACTCCCAGTCTGGAAGTAGCTTGCACAATTTATCCTGATTGTATTTGGAGCTCTACGCTGCTTCTGTCTTCTACTCACAGTATTTTTAAGTATTTCCTACAAGCTTCCCCTAAGAAATGAAGTCAATCTGCTTTCTGATCTGTAAAAGGTAGCTTCTGTCAATAAGAGAGCTGTAGAGAGGGGATGGAGAAGGATAACTAGGTTTCTGAAAGGTTCATACGAGGTTCACCAGTGTCCTGCATTACAACCAACATTCTAACAAAAATACAGCATCTTTCTGTTGTTTCATGGGTTCCCAATGACCGAGAGGTTTAAAGAGTAGTCAGGCTGCAGCCCCAAGTGGCAAACATATACATGAGGTCATTCAATAAGAACAGGAAGGAATGAGTAGTCTAACTTAGTCCAAGACTTTGTTCTTCCTTCTGTCGCGACATTTTCCCCAGGACTTCTCATGGCTGGCTCCTCATCTTACAGATCTCAAAGCAAAGCAACATGTCCTGTGAAACTCTGCTTTAAGCTAGTCTTCCCCCTCCCCAGTTACTCCCTACATTATCCTTTTTGTTGTCTACCACTACCTTATTTTTTGGTTTACTTATTTATTGTCTGTATCTTTTGACTGAATGAAGAAACAAATCTCTAAAGCCATAGCCCATTATTACACTTTGATAATTCTCAAACATACAGATCATTATCAAATGACACATCCAGGCTACTTTATCTATGTGATAATCATTTTCTGTTTGGCTAAGAGAATGAACATGACAAATTTGAGTGATGTCTTTGACACCAGCAGCCAAGTTCAAATGCTATGGGAATCCCAAGGAAAAGACAGGATTTCTGTTGAATTTTTGGACTGCGATTGAATGAGATTAGCAGGTAAGTAGATATACGAGGAGGTAGGAACAAACATACATCTAAGTACACATATACACATACATTTTTCTTGGTCAAATATATAATTGGATCTTGATACGTCTTTTACCCTTATTAAGTCAGTCTGCAGTGAATGAAAATCCTCTCTTGGGGAGAGGCAGAAAAGCACCAAGGAGACAGGTTTTCTGGGCACAGGTAGGCAGAGAGTGGGGGAGAAGCAGCCCTAAAGATGCCGTTGTGGCCTATGGAGAGTGTCCTAAATGATGTCATCACCTCAGTGGTCTGGACTCACAAGGTCATAAGAGGCTGGGAGAGAGGGCTGCCCTGTCGCCAAGTCACCAGCCCCAGGAACACGTCACATTGGTGCTCAAAACAGGTGACATAACCCACCATGCCCAAGATGTCATAAGAAAACTCTTAGAGAGTTGCGTTTTTAGACGTGGTGAAATGTTTTAAACGAATTACTAACCTTACACACATCTGCTTTAGCAAGGAAAAAAAAAATTCCCCCAGAAGACTCCTTAAAAATCACGGAAATAAGAAACAAGGAGGCCAGTGACCCTGTAACTTTAAAAGTACACATGGTGCCAAGCAGCCCAAAAGTTAGCCTTCTGATACCAAAAGTCAGCATGTGCTGACGGCCTCCCCTTTATTTCACGCTTCCCTTAAAAGAAAACAGGCGGGACTGTTTCAGTAAATAACAAAAGGTCAGAGAAATGCTACTCACAACATGAGCAAAATAACTGCTCAACCTGCCAAAACGTTTCCGAAGGCCTAACAGGCAGAAAAGTCCGTGGTGAAATAATCCACAGATCTAACCGGTGAGGGAAAAAAGGTCCTTCCCAGTAAAATCCGCCACCAGGCCTCTAGCTCCTAATTCATCGACGAGAAATAAAAACAAAGATTATGCTGTCAGGTTCAACCATCACTGATTTACCACGTCCGTCATGAAGAAGGAGGTTGCCTACGCATATAGTTTGTTTTTTCAGTCGCCTCTCCTTGGATTATATTTTGACATTAAGGCCAAGTATAAAAATGGTCAATGACTATGTACTCAAAGTCCAAAGAGTCCATTTTATACAATCTCCTCCTGAATGAAACTTGCAACTGGTTTAACTCCAGCCACCCGATGTTGGGCACTGCACATTCACTTTATCTGTAGAATGTCTCCAAGGTAAATAGGATGCTAATACCATTCTAGAAGCTGTGTAGAGAGACAGAGAATAAACGCATCCAAGGCAGAAACCTGGGCTCTGCACCCTCAGGACGCTGCCACAGCTGATTCTGAATCAATAATCCTGTGGGATGTTGCTTCTCCCCGGCATCCTGCTATTAGCCACACAGACAACACCACCCTTGAGGTTTTGTTGCCAGACTTGTTGCAAAGATGGGATCTTACTCATCTCTGGCCTCCATGGGACCTCGCGAGTGACTGATGCTCAGCCTATTCAGTGGGTTGATTCATGGCAGCCACGTTCTACCACGTTCCTGGTTTAAAACCGTAGAGCAGCATCTCACAGAATATTTCTCATGAAATACTGGTCCTGTATTATGCTACTTCGGTGCAAAATAATTCTGATTTCATGATGAAATAAGTTTTAGAAATGCTTCATACAATCACTACATTCCACAATTTCAGAAGCATAATGCATATGAGCATATTAAAGATCCTGAGAAGTCCTGCAGGAAAGAAACCTGTTTAAGTCAACATTTCCCAAGTGATTTTCAGAAATCTTTTAAAAATTAATACCTATTACCATCCTCAGGAACTAGTGTTTTATAGAAGGCATATTGGAGAACACGACCTTAGAAAAGTTTCTAATTCGTGTCTAATCACGTCTCACGTATTACCAAGTCCAAGTGGTCCTTTCTTCACGACTTATTATTGTGGTCGGTACCGCCCATGTCACATCCTATTGCTAATCTCCTAGTCTTTAACTTATTGCTTCATAGCATTGTAGATTCACAGAAGGTCGGATCTGGATGTGCTCTTAGAAATAATCACAAAGTAAAAGCCAACCCCTGAATTTTAAGAAGGAGTTAACCAAGGCCCCCCAAGGTGAAGCAACTGGCCCAAGATGTCACAATGTGACATGTTTGGCTCACCTAAGACCAGGGTGGTTTCAAGTGCCTCCTCCCTGCCTCCCCATCTACTCTGTGGACAGGAATTAGCACAGGGGGAAAGGAAAGGGAAGTTCGTGCTACGGAGCACCCGCTAACTGCCGCTCCTCACACTTGTGCGTATATCTTCCCACTTAACCTTCTCAGCAACTCTGCAGGTCAGGGATTTCACAGACCAGGAAGCTCGAGACCACATAGTAAGCAAGTAGCTGTGCCAGGATTTGAGCCAAGAACAGTTTGACTCTAAAACATATACTCCTGCTAGCGTATTATACTCCCTTTCAACAAAGAGGCCCCGATAAAAGCATGCGGAATTACATATTAAACTAGGAATTGCATATCTGAGGTTGCTGGCAGCGACTACTACCACTACTTCAAAGAAGAACACAAAGCGAGCCTTTGTTTTTCTGTCAAAATAGTCTATCATTTGTGAATGTGGGAAGGTAGCGAATTTTTACTATTAATGAAAAATGAATCAAGTTAATGAAGTAATGAAAACTAATTTATGGTATTATTGAATAGCAGAAATAATATATCTGGGAAGTTTTACAGGACCATTTAATGTTAGAGTTTACTGGCTTCTCCTGTCAGGTTATTATTGATGGTTGGTTATTTTTCGTGAAATCTATAACGGGCATAGTTAATATGATGACGGTGGTGGTGGTGGTATATTTTCATTTTATACACAAAAACATACCTCCAAAACTCCTGAAGTCCTGATGGGAAACAAAAACTTTCCCCAGGGATAATCAATTGATAAATGATAAGAATATTCTTTTTCATATTCATCTTTCCATGATCTAAGTTAAAAAAATTCAAGCTTCTTTATTGCATCTTTTGAGGTACTTTCAATACTAGGTGATTTTTTCCACTTACTAGTGGAATTTCTGTCTTTTAGAGAATTTCTAAAGTAAACATGTGGTCTATAAGTCCAAGTAAAATATTCAAAACAACAACAAACCAATAAATAGCAAGTAATGGTCACAGACCCATGAATAATCAAATTAAATAAAATACTGGCACGGAAGGATTTATATTGCTCATTACAATAATTAATATGCAACCCAGCTTATGAATACCATGCAGTTTCAATTGATGGAAGGGAAAATTTGTAATTTTAGTACTTAAAAGTTATAGAGGAGAGAAAAGTGGCTTCCCTCCACCCTTCTAGGTTCTTTGGCTGGGTTATGAATTAAACTGACATAAGACAGATTAACAGGAGAAAACCCATATTTAATTACATAGGTACTTAAGGGAGTTTCACAAAATATGAGACTCGAACAAGGGTCAGATAATTGAAGCTTATACAGTATCCTGAGCTACTGAAAGGAAACGGGGCTGGGGGCTTCTGGGGATGGTGGGGACCCAAGTTACGGGACTTTGAGGGGAGGAAATGTACGGTGAATAAAGGTTGTCTTGCTAGGCAGATGAAGTCTCTCAGGTAATAGAAGAAGCAGCCCTTGGAAGAGTAGGTGATAGTCCGCCTGGGCTAGTGTGTCCTGAGCTCCAACAAAGTCAAAGTTGTAACCTTAGGAAAAGGAGTGACTAACACAAAGAAAGGTATTTTACATTTGATTATCAAGGCAAAATTTTTAGTCAGTCTTTAGTGAACTTTAGCTTTAGGTTGACCATCTGAAAATAAAAAAAAACACAAGTCACAAGGATGAACTTACACCTCTACCAATCTTTTACTCCTTAAATATAAGTAATGCAAATTTTCCTAATATCTCAAAAACAGACGTCAATGAGATCTTCATTCACTAAGATTTTTAGCTATAATGAAGAAGTGAATGTTTACAAGGACACAGAACTCGTCACGGCCTATTGACAGAAAATTTACTTTCAAGTTAACTGAAAGCAAATTGAAAGTCGGCACCTACTTGGCTTCGTCACTTGCTTTTTTTTTAACATTCCCAACTCCCTATATTTCCTCACTTTCTGCATATGCACTCATGTCTTAGCAGGAGAGCTCTTGTTTTTTTTTTTTTTTTTTTAAATAGTATTTTTCTTCCTTCTGTACCCAAGTAAATCTGATAGGGTTAGTTTTGCATGGGAGAAATTCTGCACAGAGGAATATCTCGGATCTAGAGCTAGAATAGATACAGATAGCACACAGAAAGTAAGGAGGAAGAACAAGCAAAATAAATAACTTCCTAGCATCTGCTATTTCTTGATCTTTTTTAAAGTGAATGCATAGACAACAGACACCAACTCTTATAAACAAAAAACATATTTTACTGGTAACTAAAATTATTCCTGGGATGCACACAGTTTGGGTTTGTTTGCTCACTATGCAGCTGCCATTTACACAGTGTTTATTACGTACCTGGCATTGTTCTAAGCACTTGGCTCATGTTAAGGCATTTAGAGCTCACAACAACCCTATGGGGAAGATGCTATTATACTTGGCACTTTGCAGATGAGGAAAAGGAGCCATGAAAACCTCGGGTAGGAAAGAGCAGAGCTCAGGTTTGGTTCCAGGCATGCCAGCTCAAGTCCACGCTGCTCACACCTGACACCACCCTGACCATCAACAAAGTTAGCGGTGCTCGCTGTTCTGACATACTTAGATAAGAAGCATATTCAAAACACTTAATAATCATTTCTCACCTAGGAATATACTGCAACACTCAGAACAGGGTTAAAATATTCTATGATCCTACCACTATATCACATATCTAGGGCAGCCTAATCACTGGAGAGACTTCAGGAAAGAGGCTTCTGAGTCTGATTCCAAAACATCAGTGACGAGGGCAAAAACCCCTCCCTAAGAACCTAAGCCATTTACAGCATAAATTTGGGAAGGAAACTATTTGAGATGGACATTGGAGACTTCTATTCTAACAATTTGATTATTTCTTTTGCAGTCTACGTATGAATAGTTGAATCATTTAATTGCCAGAGTTAAAAGACTTGTCTGTGTTTAGGAAAATGAGATTTTTATTTGGGATTCCCCAGTATATTAGAAAGATGATTCTCAGTAAATTGTGGGCAAGAAGGAAATAATAGACATATTTGTGGCTATGAGCAGCTAACCAGAACTAAAAAAAAAGAAAAAAAGAAAGAAACTCTCTGGACTTGCACAGTTCCAAAAACTGCTGAATGTTTTCTTTTTTCCACCCTGCTAAGCATTTCTTTTTTATCGAGGAGGATTCATTTCCCACCTGTGTCTTTTACGTCCTTGAAATTACATATAAAGTTAGTGTTTATTTTCTACCCACCGAAAGCTTGTTCAAGTTATTCTTTCTTTGGTCTTTACTTTCAGGAGTCACAATTTCGTTTGAGAAACTTGGTGTGAGAAAAAGCTTCCTTTTATGTACAGCAAACTCCCAACTACTTAGAATGTTTGCTCAGGAGATAAAGAGATGCCTGGTGGTTTTTCAGCTTTATAATAATGACCACGTATAACATGACCGGACAAAAACTGAAATGTGCTTAGACTGAACTCTGTCTTCCTTTGATGAGTACTTCTCAATGCAGTCATGATTATCAATGCCAGTGTTTTATGGTCCGACGTTATTTGAAACCTCCAAATGTTTGTGTTACAAATGAATATGCGTACTCAAAATATGGTTATGGAAAAGGTACTATATGTAGTGGTCTAAACCTTTGAGTTGTACTGTCCTTATTCTTCACGCTGAAGTCTTAGATTTCAACTAAAATGAAGACTATTATCTTCAAGTGGGATCACCAGAGTCACCATCCTGGAAGCACATAGGTAGTGTACTGTCTGGATCTCAGCAAAAACTGTCTGATGAGAACAGAAAGACAGTGAGGCACGAAGTCTTCCAAAGGTCAGGTGGAATGCAGGCAGAGAAGAAATGTAGAGGAGACAGGATGCAAAGTGGCAAAACATGGGCCCTGTCTAGACCTGGATCTGGCCCTTGGGTTGTGAAATCCAACTGTTGAGTGCATAGACCTGAAGAACATGTGGTTTGATTCCTATTAAGGGCATTTGGAAGAACCAAAGAATCAAGTACAACGGGAAGGGTCTGGCAGCTAACATTATCCCCATTTTACTGATGGCACAGCTGAGGTCCAAAAGAGCTAAGAAGCACAGAGCTCGAGCAGCACAAGGCCAGCATTTGTCACCTTCTCCAGCTCCATAAATTGTAACCTGACTTTTTTTGTAGTATATGCTACTGATCACCAACAAAATGGGGCGACAGTGTGGACAGCTCCATCCAAACCATTGCTTCTGATACACAGGCTAAACTTGGTGATGCTACCAGTTTAGAGCCTGATTCCTCCTCTATGGGGACTGGCCTGTGTCCCAGGGTCTCGGCAGCCATCTCTACCTTCATTTCTGGGCACACTGAACCCTCTAGGGACATGACTGTCTAGGCTTCTAGTTGGAAAGCCACATCTGATTCAGTCAAATGTTCAGGTCTTCACAAACCAAAGTGGCCTCGTGTGAAATCCTAAAAGTCAAGAATATGGACTCAGAAGGATGCCCTTCCCTAGCTAGATAGGTGATGTGGTTTAAAGAGCCTGGACTTCCTTTTCTCACTTTGCAATTGACCTGCTGAGTAAACTTGGGCTACTCACTTCTGAACCCTGGTCTGTCTTGGATTTCCCCTGTGTAAAAAATGTGGGAAGGCAATGTCTAACTACCTCTCAGGGATGCTGTGGTTCTAAAAAGTCAACTTAACCATCTCCAGAGTAAGGAGAGTAATTAACTATTATAAGTTAAACCAAATACATGACCTCTAAACAAGGTTAATCTAGGACAAACTCCATCCAGACTTTCACCAATCTACACAAAATGGAAAAAATTAGGGAAAGTAGTGAGTTTTCTTGAAAGTTAAATCCATTCAATTTTAAAATTGTGTAACTTATTCTGAGATTCTGTCCCTCCTATTCGGCTTCTTTGTTTTTGGTGTTAAATGTTCTTTATTTTACCAGTGAGGGTAAATAATAGATGATTTATTGATATCCCATTTTAGCAAAACAAGAAGTTAGCATCTCTGTATTGGTCTTAACTAGGGGAAAAAAGAGCTTTGAAATCCAAAGGTTTGGCTACCACTACCTTAGAATGAGTTACCTGTTGCTAAAAACTCATAAAGAGACCCATGTGGCTGTTGTTTTGTGTGATCAAACATTTCATAATAAGACACAAGCACAAGCTTCACGTCAATATGCAATACGAAAGGATTTAAAGATATACTAATAAAAGGAGTTTCCAAATTCAGAGCTAGAAAAGTACGCTGCCATCTAAAATCAAATGCAATATAGATTCTACAGTACTACACAAACAAATTACATTGCCATTTTTCAAATGGTATAAAGTAGTTTAATTAAAAGCCAGAGGGCATGCAAAGGCAATGTAATCCAGTATACACGGTCATAACAAGGACAGAGAAAACATTGTTTATTGGTTTTCAACTTTGAGATCCTATCCACAGAAGCCATAGACAAATATCGATTCTTCATCTGAGGACAAACAACAGAGGACTTAACCATTCAGGGAACCAGAAAGAACACAGGTCTTGTCAACCTTGGCACTGGTTGACAGAGGCTTCCAGGTGGAGGAAGGGAGCTGAAAGAGCTAATGTTCTCGTTTTTTATAGGTAATTAAATGATGCTGTCTATAGTTAATAGAATGAGAAATGAGGTTACAAGAATCTCTTTGGGATTTAAGCAATGTCCTTTAAGTGTAGGGACACACCATGGAGGGAAGAGGCTGGGGAGGAGAGATGGGGCCAGATAAGGGAGAGAAAACTCCACTACAAAAGGAAGCCAGCAAAGCCAATGTTTATAAACTGGGAAGTGGTGGTGTTACGGTTGACTTGTGTCCCTTCAAAAGTTATGTTCAAGTCCCTGGTATCCGTGAATCTGACTTTAGTTAGAAACAAGGTCTTTGCAAATGTAAGTTAAGAAGTCATTAGGGTGAGCTCCAACCCAATACAACTGTGTCCTTGTAAGAAGAGGAAAATGCCCCGTAAAGCCAGAGACACGCAGGGACACACAGAGCAAGCCGAGGGACACCAAGGATTGCAGGCTGCCACCAGCAGCAGGAAGAGGCAAGGAAGGGTCCTTCCCTGCAGCCATCAGAGGAGCAGGGCCCTGCCGACACCCAGATTTCCACCCTCCAGAGCTGCGAGAGAATAAATTTCTGTTGTTTTAAGCTGCCCTGTTTATGGTACTTTGTTACCGCAGTCCTAGAAGACCAGCACAAATGGCACACATATATTATTTAAAGATATGAAAGTAACCACCCAAAGAACTTTAAACGAGCGTGGGAGGGTTAAAGGTGTTGCCTTCGGGAAGCGGAGCAAAGGGAGGAGAGGATCCAGGCAGGGCTGTTATTTTTTCATTAAAAGGCTTACATGCTATTTGGCTTTTAACCACACACGTATGTTACTTTGATGTTTCAAAAAAGGGTAAATAAAATATCCATGTGATGTGATCAGAGCAAACCCTGGTCAGCTTTCTCCATAGTGGAGGATGTGCTCCCATGACTGATGGCCCCTCTTCCTCCTCCTCTCGTCCCCCTGGCTTCAACCCTGTGGCCACCAGAGCCCTAGATGCTGCCCCGCCCCACCCCCAACCCCGGCCCATCTTCAGGGAGAGTGGAACTGAGCCAGGATGGCATCACCTGGACCTCAAAGTAGCTGAGTGTCTGGGCACGTGGTTGCTCACATGCCTGCTATCTCCATCTCAAAATCAAACACAAATTATTTTTGGATTTTTGTGGGTTTGAAACATCGATGATGGTGATTTTCTCTATTGACTTAGATGATTAAGTGTCGACTACATTGAAAACAAAGAACAGCAGAGAGCTTATCAATGGCTTCCTTTGTAGATTAAAAATGCAAAACAATGCCCAACAAAGATTTCCGTAATTAGGTTATATATCATCAGAAAACCTCACAATAGAGCTTCATCCCAAACATTTGCTCATTGCCTATTATTGCACCCACAAAAAGAAATTCTAAGTGTCCCCACAGTCTGCATCAAGCATCTTCACCCTGTGGTACAGGCGGTGACCTTCCCAGCCATCAGAAGTCCCATGCCCTTTGCTCATTCTAAGAAGAATGTGCACATTGAGCCCAGCAGCCTTAATGTGGCAAAATGTTGTTGTCACCTCCCACATGAACAGCCCTATTGATGACTGTGGGGACCTAGTGCAAAGGCACCAGCCCCCATCACAGAAAGAGCACAGGGGAGCGTGTCAGTGTCCCCAGCATGGCCCGGAGAGAGAAACAGAATGCGAAAGACAAACACAGTTTGTGTGCACAAAGGGCTTTGCCGAGGTCTGTTTGTGCGCGGCTCCCCGTGGCAGCTGGGGAGCACCTTGCCATTTGCTGGCGCTGAAGCAGTGCCAGGTGGGTGAAACCTGAATGAAATGCCGAACAGCTATCCTATGGATGAACATGCAGGAAGCAGAACAAAGGGGCGGCATTTTATCAGCAGCAGAATCCTGATTGCAGTCATTGCCCAGGGGGAAACCGTTTGCTTTTATTTTCATCCTAGCCTTCGGTTTCCCCGGGGAATACCTTCCAGGCACCCAGGTGATTACCTTACCTGCCTACTTGGTTCTCAGACGTCTAGACTCAGCCAGTGTTTTCCCATTCCACGTTGCAGGTGGCAAGGTCACCCTGGAATGGACTTCCCAAGGCAGGTGGGAATGATGCCAATGAGAAAGCAAGTCACAATTCAAGTACCCACTGCATGTGCAAATCTATACTGAACAGAAAGAATAAAATGACTCGATTTTTATCCCGTGAACTCTCCCTTCCTGTCCCTCATACAGAAGACAGCGTGGACCCATTGAAGGCCGACTACACTCAGTCGCACACTTCTGCTTTCTAATCGTCGCAGCTGCCACTCCCCACAGCTGGCCTTTTCTCCTTTCTCACTTTTAAAACATTACCTCTCAGCACATCGTGAAGAAGACCAAACCCTTAGACTCGGATGTTCCAGAAACCTGATACATTAGTTGTGCCTTGAATGCGCCTGGCTACTTCTCATCTGCTTTATCTTGGTCACATGAACACTGCTATAAACAAATTCTGTATTTTTAGTTATGATATCCATCATATAAGCCTAACGAGGTTTTCACCATAGTGCCTAAACATGAAATATCTCATTTTTCTCATTCCATACATACACGCACATACACGCACACGCACATAACATGCACACACAGAGCGATGTATCATTTGAGGACAGAGATGGAGTTCCCGTAGCAACATAACCAAAAACATGTCAATACCCTTTGGATCTCCAAGTTCTGGATTTATTATGCAAATTGTTTGGGGCACATGATTGAAGGCTTCAAGGCCTCATTTTACCAAAAAAGATTTTAGTAGCTTCTAGTCTATAGCACTTTGTCACACAGCAGGGTACCTCTGTGAGGAGACGTTCATGTCTGGCTAGACCTGGTCATGGCACAGACCACAAATGGACAACCAGGCCAGGACAGGTCCTTAATCCCTAGGAATGAATATAATCCAACTTCTTCAGAGTCAGATTTACAACTAATGAGGCTCTGCATTCTGAAACACACTCACTAGGGAAAAGGTGACTATTTCTGAAGAAGTCCACCCAATTGATTTTAAAAATAAAAGAAAAGAAAAGAATGGAAAAAGTGCCCCATATCTTTTCCCATTCCCCTGGCAGAGGACGGAGGTTGATGTAGTGGAAAAAAAATAAGAGGAACAACAACTGCCTAAACAAGAAGAAATAAAATGAAAAAGAAAACAAACACGAACTGGATCAGAAAAAAAAAATACGTCAAAACAAGCAGAAATGATCCTTTGATAAGAACGGTATTACATAATACAGCACCCATAACATGTAAAGCCACTTTGCACTACAAATCACTTTCCCAAAAAGAATTAAAAGAAGCAGAATGAACACAAAAATCAATTATGTTCCAGAGAAGGGCCCCCGTTCCTCCTCGAGGGGCTTCTTCTTATCCAAAAACCGGCTGACTTAGGCAGGTACTGTCAGGCGGCCTCGTGGAGGGTATTTTTTATTACCACTTGAGCTTGTCTGTCCATAGAGAGATTTTCCCACTTTAGTTTGCAAGGAAAGGTTAAACAGGAGGAGTAGAATGCTATTGCACTTAGAAAACAATCCAGTCCATCCCAGAGCCTCAGGCTGACGCGCCTCCCTTCGGTGCACCAGTTTGCCAAGAGCAGAGCCACAGCTCCTGGGCTACAAGTGCAAGAAAACATTGCCCCTTCCTCCAAGGGAGGAAACAGCGCCACCATCCCAACTGCTGCCATTGGGAACGAGGCAGACAGGGAGAAAACCAGCACAATGCTTGGCCCATAGGAAGCAGAAATAAATACTGAAGGAAGACGGAACAAAAAATACATCTCTGTCTGACCCAAAGTGATTAAACACCAGAGCCAACACGCTTCTGTCATTAGCCACAAGAGAGCTGTGCAGGGCAGCCTTCCCTCCCGCAGGACAACTCACCATGTATTTGTTGAATGAATAAGAAAAAGGGATAGCTTTTGAAACTTACATAGAAATAAAAACATTCTTAGGGGATAAATCTTATTTTTATTATACTACCTATGCCATTTAAGAAACGTGGTGATAAATTTTCTGAAAAATAAATAAAAATGTCCTACTTTGTCTTACAAAACTGGACTTGCATGCAATTGGGTTTGCCTAAAGATGAGAGAATGTACACTTATTTTCTTTGGAGTAAAAGTATAACTACTTTGTACAAGTACAAAATAAAGGAAAATAAATCAGTAGTGCTTTAATGTTAAGAGTATTTGTTCCCAATTAGTTGTGGCTGATGTAGGTGATCAAACTCCTTGGGATGTGCAAATGTGGTTGATGGAAATAAAAACTATAGGTAGGAATTTAGACCAGGGTCCCAACTCAACCTCCTGTCCAGAGTAAGTACCAGGTTGCTGACCAAATTAGGTCTTGGACCGCCGGAGCAGCCCTTCTGCATTTCCAGGAAGGAGGTGGAGAAGTGGCTATTTTGGTCTGTCTGCCCATCTGGTCTCTTTGTGGCTAGCTGGTTTAGCTACTCAGCTCATGGTTAGGGCAGTAGATGAGGTTCGTTTGCTCTGACCAGTCAGTCATCCCACTATGACATTGGCCACTCACTGCTGACTGGAACGACCCAACGAGAAAGTCCCAGGGGGTAGGAAAACACTCACCACCACTACATAAAGTACAATTCCAGGCGATGGGTCAGTGGCACCCTCCTCATAGGGGAAGCGGAAAGGACATCAGAATTTGAGAGAGGAACAAGCACCAAACTGTTGTCCCCAAATAAAGAACTCATATCAACAGGGAATATAAAAATGTTATTTAGAACTTCTGTTCTCAGATGTTTAATACAAAGGAGAGATTGTTGTGCCAGGGAACAAACTGATCCAATATCTACAAAGCCAGAATTCTCCCACTGCACATTTTGTTTCCAAAACACTAAGGAATACGGCAAGATTTCAAGTCGGGGTAAAGAAGCTACTTCTGGAAACAAGAGAGGAGATAACTGAAATCTTTCACAGAGGGGCTGAAATCCTTCCAAGAAAGCTCCACGCTCACAAGTGAGCTTCAGTGTATGTGGGTAGCCAGTGCGGATGGTGAGCTGGTCTATCCCTGAATATGTGCGATAGGTATAGAGTGGGGGAAATGAAGGCTGAGCATTCTTAAAGCTACAGAACATTCTAGAGGAACCCAACAACCTCAAGCATTTTTAAAAAAATTAACCCCTTGGGCCCAGGGTCCCAGGCAGTCCAGTGTAGTTTTACTACCACTGGGATTGTTGCCAGAAAGGAACAAGCAGTGCTGCGGCGCTCCTTAAACACCTGTTTTGTTACCTGCAGGTGTGTCAGATTGTAAGGCGACTTCTTGTGTCAAGGTCTGGGCTGGGAGAGCAGGATGGCTGATGGGTGGCCTCTCTCTTGTGAATGGCCACCATTTCCATTTTCAACTGTATTATAGAACATAGAGCCAAAAGCCCCAGCCAGAAAGAAAACTCAAGGGTACTAAGATGTTTCTCCTGTGTTTAGGTCATTATTTTTTTCTTTTCCACCAACAACAGTCACATCCCCGTATTATCGCCCTCTCCCCTTCACTGGACTGTAAGTTTCTGGAGGGGAAGGCAATGTGGCTGGAGGCCTGGGGCTTTGGAGCCAGGTCCACCCTATCTAATCCTGGCTCTGCTACACTCTGGGACTCCACTTCTCTTCAACTCAACCTTCCCACCCATAAAATTGGAGTCAAGGTGCCCAACTCTTAGAACTGCTGTGAATCTTACATGTAACTCAAAACTGTACAAATAAAATGCTCAGCATGCGGTAGGTCCTGGCTTTGAGTTCAGGGACTATGCCCTACCCTTCCCTGCATGTTCTGTCATACTCGCCCATAGTAGGGGCTTACGTTACATTTAACAAAATAGTAAAATGTTATATTTCCCTTAGATTTTTTTTTTCCTTCTGATAACATGTCCTCTGCCTTTGCCCCCAAACTCCCTCCCTGGCTCTGCACTAGCACGCTACAGATTAGTCATGATTAACATTTTATATACCTCCTGTAAAACTTGACACTTATGCTCAAGCATTATTTTAATTAATGGCCAGGCTGGTGGTAAAATTAAATATGAGATGACCTTACTTACTGCTCCACTGCTTCTCCTACCCCTGGAATTTCAAGGGGCCTTTGTGGAAATTAAGTATACAAAGGAAACACTTAAAGAGGCAAAGGAGAATAGAAGGGAGCAACAGAAATAAAAGTCAGGGAATTGAAGCCTAATTCTCAGCCCAGTCTCCAAATTACTGGTGTCTGAACAACTTGCATGATATTAAATACTTTTAAGCGAGCTACAATCTACAGCAACTGAAACTTTTAGTAAATAGTAACAGAAGCTGATATAGTAGAAACTCTAAAAAACATAATATTTGGGTAATTCCTTCCTATATGGCCTATGGGAATGAGGGCGGAGCCAAGCGATTTAGGGCTCTTCTGGTCAATGCTACATCCTAAACCTCTGACTTCTCCCAACCCACTTGATCAAAGATATGTATGGGGCACCTCCGAGTGGAGCACACTGTCTCAAGTCCTCTCAGGATGTGAGGACAGCGAGGTAAGGCGCCAGCCCGCAGAGATGCAGCAATGGGGAAGATGCGATGGTTTCCACGACCACAGCAGTAACGTCCACAGAGCAGAAGGCACAAGGGCCAGGGGACCTCCAGGGCAAGGGGCTGCAGGGTGGCTCAAGGGAAGGACACAGACTCTTACTGATGCCCCTTGGCAAGTGAAGTCAAGATCCGGCAAGGCACCAGGGTCCTCGAAGGGCTGGGAGAGCAGCTGTGTAGCAAGTGGCTCTCCAGGTGGCTCCAGACACAACTCCAGGCCTTTCCGTCTCCAATCAAGATAGACAGTGAAGCGATCACAGTGACCTCACAAGGGGCACTCAAGAGCAAGCAGCAGAGCGCCACACGAAGGTCGCGTCGGGACTTGGGCTGGGGCGGGAAGAGCCAAGGTGGCTAGAGGAACACAAAAGAAAGAGAAGGAAGGGCTGCTGTTCTTGTGGAAGTATTACTGAATTTGGAGAAACTAATAACACCCTAAAAACAGCTATCTGTAATTGAATATGGAACACTTTCCCATATTGTGGTATTTGATCTTCATAGTACCCCGTAACCTTAGGATGTAGATATTACTAACTCATTAAAAAATGTCACCCAAGATTAGAGAATGAGTTAGAGATGAGGCCAGGGCAGTTAGGTCAGTCTGACTCCAGAATCTATTTTCTAAGCTATTATGTTCCACTAATTCTCTATTTGAAACAACTTCGCACAGGCATGCAAGCACAGAGAAGAGAATTTTATAATCTAGGCGTGGGGAAAATCAGTCTAACTATGACTCAAATCCCAGAGGCTATAAAAGAAAAAAACTGATAAATCTGATTGCATGAAAATAAAAATTTTCTGCAAGGGGAAAAAAACACCATAAACAAATGACAATCTGGGGACCTATTTGGCACATAAATCACAGACAAAAGACTAATTTCTTTAATATATAAGAAATGCCTATAAATCAATACTAAAAGAGCCAACAAAGCCTAATAAACAGCTAATAGAAAAGAAAATCAAAATAGTTCATAAACACATTGAAAGACACTTAACTTTACTCATAGTAAGAGAAATGCAGATTGAACATATTAGGATGATGAACATCAAAACGTTTTATTATCCATGCAATGGCGAGGTTATGAGGAACGAGGTACTCATAAATTACTAATGAGAGAATAAGTGGATACATCCGCTAGGAAGGACAAGCTGGCACTATCTATCAAAATTATAAATGTGCTTACCCTTTGACCTAAAATTCCAATTCCGGGATTTTATCCTACACATAAACTCATATGAATGCAAAATAATGTCTGCAGGAAGCCAGTTTTTGCAGCATGGTTTGTACTGCCAAAAGTTTCAAAACTACCAAAATATCCAACAAAAGGAGACCAATGAAATAAACTACAGTACATCCCTATAATGGCCTATTGTTTAGACATAAAAGAGAAGAGGAAGTTCTTAATATTAATATGTTGACATGGAACAAGCCCCAAGGTACACTGTTAAGCAAACGAAGCAAATTAAAAACAGCAAGCAGAATATGCTATCACAAATGTAAAAACAAAATCATACAGTGTCTACATACATATTTGTATGTACCCTGGAAAGATACTCAAGAAACTGGTAACAGTGGCTGCTTCTGAGGAGAAGAGGGATGCAAGTTTAGGACAGACACTGTCTTGTCACTCTATACTCTTTGTATCTTTTGAATTTTGCAGTATGTGCCTCTATTACCTATTCAAAAAATAAATTATATATATATAAGATATATTTATATTTAAATGCGTGTATGTATGTATATATGCGTGTGTGTGTATATATATATATATATATATATATATATATATATATATATATATATATAATGTTCTGTATCACATACAAATCAAAATCAAGTGCCAAACTGTGGCAAAAGTGGCTTCTGGCCCACAAGGTTGTGTGAACTTGCACAAGTTGCTTCGCCACCCAAACAAGGTCTCAGTTTCCTCATCCATAAAATGGGGATCATAATCCTTCCTTCCTCCTAAGGTTCTGAGGAGTAAATGAATGAATATATGTGATGCCCTTAGATCAGTGCCTGGCACACAGTAAACCTATGCAAGTGTTTGCTAAATAAGTTTGTTCAGTTGGTCGAGGACAACATCTCTGAAAAGTGCCATCGCAGGTCAGATCAGAAGGATCAGTAGGAGTTAGTCAAGGAAGAGGGAAGTAGGGAAACAGAACGTGTCCCTCAGAAGGAAGAGCCTGTGCCAAGGTCCGGGGGTGGGAAGACACTCTGGTGCACTGCGGGAAGAGCCTGGGAGGGTGGGGACGGCAGAGACGGGGCTAAGAAGTGAGCACAGACTGGTCTCAGCAGGGTCTCTGTGGGTGTTGGGCAGTCAGTGGAACATTTTAAACAGGCGAATTCTGCGCTTGCACAGTTTTCCTAGAAAGATTTCTCCGGCAACAGCCTGGAGGACACGTTGGAGAGAGGCAAAAACGGGGTGGCAGAAAGGCCAGGTGGAGATTGCTGCAGCAACTCAAGGAAGAAATGATGATGCTGTGAACTAAGGTGGTGGCAGTGGCCAGTACGAGAGGAACGATTCAGAAGGTATAAAGGAGGTGGAGTCACCCAGGCTTGCTGACCTGGATGGGACCTGGTGGGGGCAACAGAAGATGCGATCAGGGATAATTCCCGGAGTTCTGACCTGGACCATGTGGAGGACTGTGACGCAGTTCGCTGCGACGAGGAGTTCAGAGAGAGGAACTGGATGGGGGGCGAGGGGTGTGATGCCGGGTTAAGTCCTGAATCTGCTGAGGTTCAAACGTCTGACAAGTCATCTATACTTAGCTATAGGTGTCCAAATTTCAGGTGATAGACCTGGGATAGGTATTTGGCTTTGGAAGGTATCAGACAAGTTTTTAATACTAAAGTCCTAGACTATGGTTAAGGTAGCTGCCACCAATGGTCCCTTTGGTTCAAGCAAGAGACTTCGGAGAAGGTATCTTACTTGTAATGCAGGTAAATCCCACTCCCTCCCTCCTCTCTCTCCTCTCTCCCTTCTTCCTTCTCTTTATCTGTTTCTTTTTCTCTTCCCCCTCCCTTCCTTCCTTTCTAAAAATATAATAAAAGTCCTCACAAGAAGTTTCCTTAGATGCTTCACATGAAATAACCCATTTCTGACCAGTCCCAGCTAATTAGCGGAATGCCTTTATTTTTTCCCCCCAATATTCCTGCATTCCTTTTGTGACTCTCCTCATGCATAGCAGAAACCACTAGAAAGTTGATACAGTTGTGTAGGCACATCTCCACACCACCACGAGCAGCCTGAAGACTTTATTTTTCCAATAGGGGAGTATTTTACAGACTACCAATTAAAAAGAGAGAGGGAACACCATGTGCCTGCCTCATGTGTGCTGTCTAGGTGTTTCTTAGAAAGAGCATTCTGTGGTTTTCTCTTCTTCTCTTCAGCAAAACCAACATTCACTAAAGGATGACCTACCAAAGTGTTTGACTAAGAGACCTTACAACTTGTTTCTAAAACAGCATACATTTTCTACTAGAAAAAAATGTTTAAGCAAGATTTCTGGAACAATTATGCCAGGCAGAGTCTGGGGCCAGGATTCCAGGGTGCCAGCTTTGTGACTAAGTGTCTCACTCAAATGATCCTAACTTTTTCTAACCTTCAGTTTTCTCACCTATAAAATGGAGATTAACAGCTGGACCATCTCCAAATCTCCTTCTGGCTCTAAAACTTTGTGAGTTTAGATCTGTTTTAATTTGGTTTAACTTGGTTTCACAACCATAAGGAATATTTCAGCAATTCAAAACCACCCTTACACATTCAAGGCAACTCCATTTTGGAGACTGGTTGATTTCCTGGCTGGGCAATAGAAATATTATCTTTTATTACTCACAAACTTGGTTGCAATGACAACTAGATTTATCCCAAAGGGAAATCCCTACTATTATAATTCAGCAGATACTCAATTTTCAAATTTCATATTTGCCAAAGAAGCCATCTCTTTTCACAGCCTGAAGAAACCACAGGTGTGGACTCACAGTGCAGAGAACATGGCATCCAAGCCGTGGAATTATTACTCAGGCAATGGATGGGCTTACATTTTTAAAATATAAGATAGAAAGTTCAGTGTACCAAGAAATGGACAACTTATTTTTCCACTTGTAGAGATTTATGTGACTTTTGTGACAGCAAGCAAAGAATATGGACAAGGAAATAACACAAATGACACACTCCCTGACTTCGCTCTCTGATGGGGACCATGCATGGGGCCATTGAGATGAATTCAGTTATTATAGCAAAGCAATAGTCATTAAAAATCTCCACAAGGGATTTTCATCTAAAGCTCAACACAACAATATCGAGGAGAAGGTGGCCATTTTTATCTATAAGACTATTTTTGTTTCATCATGTCAGTCAAACAGTGGTTTCCCTATAATCTGTGTGCTTTCAGTAAAAAGCAACATATGTCAGAGTTTAACTAACTTAAAATATCGTATCTTGAAAGATAGCATGTAATGTACCCTTACAAATCAAAACCTGATTAGATTAGTTTGAAAGGCATTATTCTGAAAAATAATTTCAGTTGAAATCAGATTTCAGCAATATGTTTTTGGTAACTGTATGAAAGAGAATATTATGGATCTTCTAACATTTGGAGTGTATTTGATGTTAATAACACAGCAATATAGAAATTATCTGTCTAATTTACTAGAACCAATATAATTTACTAGTGTTTTGAGGGGTAGAGGGAAAAAAATGCATAAATACATTTCCATCTTTGATATGTGTATATATATATATATATACACATATATCTACAAAAGTTTATCTTTTTAGAGTGTTCATTAAGTTCAACATCACTCAAAATAAGAGAAAGGACAAATCAAACTATAAGCTGGAATGGTTATTTCACCTGTTATTTTCACAAACATGAAAAAGGCTGATGACTATTCATACTGCTGGTGTGACTGTAAACTGTTACCTTCTATGGAGGACAATTGGACAGAATCAATCAAAATGATAAACGTACTCACTTTTCAGCTGCAGCAATTCCATTTCTAGGATCTTTTTCCTAGAAATTTACAAAATAATGTGATACAAAGCTATTCACTGCCTCACTGTTTGTCCCAGCAAAAACCGGAAACAGCCTAAATGTCTATCAGTCACGGACTAGTTAGTCAGTCACAGTATGGTAACACAATGTAGCCTTAACAAAGAAAAATGAAGCTCTTAACTTATTGATATGCACTAAATTCCAAAATGTATTTAAAATGCATACGCAGAACAGCATATATGTTTGCCACTCTCTGCATAAAAAGGGGGAAAGTATACACACGTATATATGTACATATGCATATACCCATCCATATACATACAAGTATACGTAAGTGCGAATATACCTACACACAAGACCCTGATAGATTCTGGGAAAGGAAACCAATTGTCTGGGGACAGGAGTGGGGGAACACTTCACTGCATACCTTTTGGGACCTTTTGAATTTTGAACCATGTGAACATATTACTTATTCAGAAATAAATTTAAAAATGTGACTAATAAGTTGTTCACTGGTAAGCAGTGAACACATACTTACATGTATTACCATTTAATAAGAACTTGAAGGACTATATCTTTTAAACACCAAAACATTTAGGCCAAGCTTGGTTTTTTTAAAAGAAAAAAAAAAGCCATACAATTAAAGCTATGAAAAAAAAAATGAGGCACTCTTCCTCTTTTCCAGTCTCTCGGAGTTCTTATAAAATAATGAATTAAATATAATAGTTTGGAAGAAAACCAATTAAAGGGACATAAATCATCATTAACCCCTTCCCCAGATGAATGACAAAGAGACACATGTTCTAATTAACACCGAGTAACATTGTGCAAGGAGCAGTTTGCGGTGGAAATGAACAGATGGCAAACATGCAAAGGGGTACTGAGGAGCAAGAAAGAAAACTTGATCCGGCACTGAAAACTTCAAGCAACTGAAAAAAATTATACCTGAATGCAAATGGCTCTAAAACATGGATGAACTCACTTACTCAACCTTTTCTAGTTTTTAGGGACGTCGGGTTTTGTTGCTTTTTGTGTTCAGTCCCCGCAATGCAAATACTATTCCAAACCCCATCCCACTTCCAACATTTGCAAACACACCCACACATCAACCAACCAACCAACCAACCAACCAACCACCTTTTTACAACAGAGAGATTTCCTATCCCCAGGCAATGAATGGCTCAGTTATTTCAAACCAATTTAGCATTTCAGTTCAACAAAAGGTTTTGGACATCATCGTGAGTTTGATGTAACAAGAGCTGACCTGGAGGTTTATGCTTTAACAACCATCCTTTTCTTTCCTTTGAAGCAGAGATTTATGACAGGAGGCAGAGAAAGGGGCAAGGATCCCAGGGTTGATGAAACCCTCCTATGAGCCACGGTGCAGGTAGCAAGAGCTTCGTGCTTCTGGCTCCTCCTTGCTCAAAGGCAAAATAGAGCTAACTATGAACTTGTTTTCAAGTTCATCGAGTTCTTAGGCTCTTCTCTGTGGAAACAGGGTGCCATAAGCAGTTCAGTTTCATTAGCGAACCCTCAGCAAAGAACCAGTGACTGACTCCACATGCGGGAGACTTCAACCCAGCTGACGGATGCTACTTCTCTGTGTCCCCACTGACCCAGGATGGGGACACAGCACATTTCAGGCAGGATGCTCTCCCAAGAGTCACGATGCAACCTTGAACAACAAAAAAAAGTCTGTTCCAGATCCAAAACCAGGATCTGGTTTCTGCCATTTCAGAGCAACAGGGATTGGTGGCTAAGACATTGGCCGTTCCACAAGGTATGCTGAATTTACACGTATTTAACAATAGTAGACACTTAACATTCTCGTGTCTTTTATTGTTTAATATACATATATTTATATATATATATATATATAAAGTTTTAAATTGTACATTCCGTAGTGAATAACAGTTGGATATAAAACAAAACTTTTGGTAAACAACGGAGACAATTCTTGCTTTACACATAAAAAGCAGAAAAGGTTTTTTGTTTGTTTGATTTCTGAACTCCAAATAAGCTGCTCAAAGAGAAAAGGTAGACAGTCAGCCAATCAGATTATCTTTAGCTCTATCAACAACATTTACGGCTGAGAACTGTAAGTACAAATGGTACATGCAATCTGAATCTTTGGACTTAAACTGACACTTGAATTCACATGTTTAGGGAGGAATATATATATATCATAAATATACACACACAGCAGATTTATGGATATATTTTATACAAAACAGGCAATTTCCACAAATTATTTGAGGTATTGGGATTCAAACTCAATTTCATCTTCTATCTGAGACAGCAGACTCCTCTGGTTTAAGGATATTTTGAAATACAAAAACTAATTATCCTATCTCACTGCCTATAAATTCAATTTCTATTTCTGAGCCTGTTTCTGTTGTGCATTTCTTGGTAGTCCCTTTGTATTATGGCTTGTTTACAACCTAGTCTGAAATCTCAGGAAAGGGAGATATAGGAAAAAAAAAAAAAGCTTCCTAACCTTTTAGGAAGATTTGGTAATGCAGCAAGATTTCCATAATAAGACATACATATATACATATAAATCAAGTCCATTTTCTATGAAAGGATAGTTCTTAAGTAGAAAATTTTAAAGACAAAATGCAGAAAGAATAAAATTGGACACGTGAAGAGGGAGGCTAATGGCAGAGTCAGAATGCTTTCTCTTGGTTAGGTTTTCCAGCAAAACCAATCAATCTATGCACAGGGCAAATGCACCCTGCAACCTTTTCCAGATCAGAGCCCGGGCTTTGCCTTGTGTCAGCCGACTAAGAACTTCCAAGGCCGTTCTGGATGGAATCTCGAAGTAGGGGTATGTGATGTGAAACAAACACTCCTCCCTTCTAAACCCTACTGACTCCCTTAAAGCAGAGTCCTTCACAAACAGGTCAAGGAAAGCAAATGAAAAATGACAATTTACGCTTCCCAGCTGGGGTGGTGAAGGTCAAAGGCAAACCCAAGTAAACTGACACTGATAAAGAATTAAAACAGCCTGTGCTTTAAAAAAATACATACTCAAGTCCTTTCTACTATCTCTGTGTCAGTTATGTGAGCCTATCTGAAAAACTTTAGGAAGTTCCTCATCAAAAACCTACCCTTCCATTGCTAGCTCAGCCACCAATGAGCTGTACAACCCTCGGCAGATCCTAATGTTCCTCTTAGCACCAACCGTCTATGGTTTATGATCAGACAAAGAGGCTGTGCTACGCCCCTGACTCTGAGCACCTGACACGTCTCTTCTGAGGCTCTGTCTACACGGTGTTTTTTGGACCTTACAGGTGATGGTAACAGGTGGAGATGCGAGACCTTTTTCATCAAGATGCTTCCTGTTGCTTGGTTTGCATAAGCATCTCAGAGCAAATGAACAGTAAAGAGAGGAATACTAAGACGAACTAAGACGATTGAGATGATATTCTTCACAAAAGAAGAAAAACACGTACTCCTCAAAAAAAAAAAAAGGAGGAAAAAGCCACTTTTGGAAACTCTCTGGACCTTTTTTCCAAGAAGGGATCTAAGAAGCCATTTTTATAGTCTACTTTCTCAACCCTCATTCTTGAGGCTCTGATTCTTATCTCCCGTCTCCGTTAAGGTATTTTTCTCTTTATCCTCTGATTTGGCCAAATCTGGATCACCGTCTTGCTTGCCTCTACAGTAATTTCATACCCCGATTTCTGAGACTTGCTGGTAAACTTTAATTAGGCCCATCTACCATGAGAGCTGACCTTTTATAAAGATTTTCCAAGTAACACTTTTCCCACACTGGATATGTACCAAGATCAATATCTGAACTCTTCCCACCCTTATTTTTGAAGTGAATGGAACCACAGGGCAACGAGATTTCCTTCGGCCTGCCACTTGGGAGCTCATAAAGCCCTTGGTGTGGAGTCTGCAGTGATTATTTCTGCCTCCAATCCCACCTGCCCCCAAAGAAGAAACGTTCAGGCAATAGGCTGAATCCAGGTATTTGTTAACCAAATTGATAAATATAAATAAAAGCGTAATTTTTTAAACAGAAAATTCTAAATCCAGCTATACACATGCTGTAGAGCATGCCACTGCTAAATTCTCGGACCCAAACATTCATTCTCCAAAGCATCTCAGGATAAAAATAGATTCTGTCTTCATAGTTTTATGTGTGGTCCCTGAGGAAGTATTTATTTGACCACTATGGTATACATATGCACTATTTTGCTCCATTATCCTTTTATACAGAAACACTGGGAAACAATTTTTGATCACCGAAGTTTGTGTGACTTACCGAGGCCACGTTAAATAAGGCTAGATTTCATTCACACACACACACACACACACACACACACACACACACACACACGCAGCAATAATAATGCCCATCACTCCTGTCACTCCTTCACCCAACCAGGCGACTCACAGTGGCTCTACCTTTACTGTCCTCCTCAGCACCCCTAAACCTATCGGTGGCCAGAGGGTAGAACAGAACTTGGAATGGGTGTTTCCATTCTGGTGCTAAATACCATATAGCCCTGATCCTTTTCTTAAGCATATTTTGAGAGTGTCTCTGAGTGTCACAAATAATGAGCTTCATCGTTCATACGTAAACTAGCTCAGAGTAGTTTATTGTTTGTAGTTTCCAGTTCAGGATTTGTACGATTATCTATCTACTGTCTGGAAGGCCGGGCATGAGGGACTCCAGTTACAGGAAATGCTTCTGCCACGGCAGGTGCCGCCGGCCCAAACCAAACCCTGGCCCGGATGGCAGCAGATCCGACAGCGGTGCCTGCGTGTTGGGGAGGGTCACGTTAGGAGGGAGAGGTCCCCGGGCAAAATAACCCAAGCGGGAAGTTTAACTACAAAACTTCTTCTAACCACTTTGCCAGGATCTGTTATTTATTGCAGGCAGTGGAGTAAAAGCGGATGGATTGAGAGTGTGTTTGGAGGGAAGGGAGTGATGGCTGAAATCTGCTTGAGGTGACAGCCAGCTCCTGTCTTTGTAAAGGGTTTGGGGAACAGTCAGAGGACACCACAGGGTGCCCCACTGCACTCTGCATCAGAGGGAGGCCTTGGGCGGGTGATTCAGATGGCACTGGGCAGACGGACAGACTTCTGTCTAAGCTCGAGACAGACAGGGAGATGGAGGTCTGCTTGGCACCTCTGCAGCTCAGTTTCGGGGCCGGGTCCTCGCTGAGGGACACAGAAACCTCAGCCTCCACATCATTCCTTTTATGGACAGCAGATCCCTTTAAACCCTAAGCAGATCACTTGACCTCCCAGCTCCAAACTGTCTGCCGGCTTCTCGTTACACACAAACAGAAATCCTGAACCCTTGCGAGGGCATTCTGGAAATCCGTGGGGGCTGTTTGGTAGTCATGTGATAATTGGGGTTTATTAGTGGCATTTAGGGGCTGGGGATAACCTGAAGTGCATGGACGGTCATGGTCCAGCACAACCCGGAAATGTCTCCTAGGATTTTCCAGCATCCACAGGACGCGGCTGAACAGCCCAGCGCCATTTTCCATGTCAACACAAGGGTCCCCCCGCTCTATTCATAAACGCTGAATTTCTAGGAATGCAGTAGGGATGATGTACTTTGCTTCGTTTCTAGCTTTACTAAGAAGTAGTCACCGTTTCAGAAATAGCACATCACTGAAGTCAACACCGATTATGTCATTTGAGTGGCCAAGGTAACACGTCTGCAGCCATCTGTATTTACAGCTGCCGCGTTCACGGCGAGCCCTACAAGTGGGTGCAAAACATATGACCACACCGTTAAGCCTTCCAGTGTAGTCACACCTATGCTGACGTGCTGAAATACTTCTTATTTCATTATAAATTTCTCTCCTTTGTACTTCCTTTATATTGCAGTTAAGGTATTATGTTGAACTATGTGGGTAGGTAGGTTACATTTCCTACACATTTCATTGCAGAAGAGTAAAAGGAGTGCTACCAAATATCTATCATGAACAGTGAGGTTTGGGTCTGGCCAGCGCTGCTTCCCTCCCCCTCGTTTCCCGCCACTTCCCCGCCCTCACGCTGTGACATCTCTTTCTTCCGTGTCACCGGGCCAAGTGCTCCTGCCCTTGTCTGGAAGGCGCTGCTCTCGGATACCTCCACAGCTCCTTCCTTGCTTCCCTCTCCTCTTCCCTGACCTTCCTTTCTCTATGAATTTATCACCACCCAACATAAAATTTTGTACTTAATCATTTATCAACTTTCTCTACTAGTAGAATTAAGCTCTATGAGACCAAGGGCTTTGTCTATCTTATTCCCCAGCACCAGGAACAAGGCCTGACACATAACAGACACTTATTAACATCAGTGGATGAAGAAAAAAAGAGACACACAAGCAAATGGAAATCTGGCCCGGCGCGAGAGCTCAGCTTCCCTGGGAACCAGCACATTCTGCTCCCATCCCCATAACTGCTATTGCCAAATGTGCTTTTCCTTCCTCTGTGCTTGTTCTTCCCCAGATAAAAGAGCAGTAAAAGGGGAAAAGGCCCATGAAAGGGAGGGAGATGTAATATTTTAAATCAGCATATTTCCAGGACAAGCTCTGGGTGGGATACACTCTGATGTGGGGTCTCCCTCCGTCAGGACAACTTCCGTCCTCTCTACTCACTGTACAGAAACACACTGTGGAGGCAAATATTTGATTCTGGAAGGCAAAGTCCCTCAATAATCAACTTCTACAATTCTGTATCCAACTCAAGACAAAGTGCCACTCAAAAGCAAAAACAGGTATTTTAAGATCATAAAATGCTGGCTTGTGATGGCAAAGTTCCTTATTCTTTTTTTCAATTTTTTTTTTTTCTTTATCATGCCACTGACCCACCTGCTTCCTTGAGATGAATTTTATTCAGAAATGATCAGGAAGAAATGCTATTAAAATCAAAATCCCAATAGGTATTTTTGTGGATCTTGATAAACTTACTCTAAAAATCATGTGAATGCCTGAAAGGCCAAATACTAATACACTTGAGGAAAAGAAAATGAGGTGAAAAAGTTACTCTGCTGGATATTCACAAAGACTCTCTCCTCTGAACAAACTCAAGTCAGGCTCCTCTGAATCTTCTTTTCGACTAAACCCCAACCTTGGGCATCCTTCTCTGTCCTTGCAGAATCCACTTAAGCAAGAATCCCACTGAGTCGATTTAGCAAAACTCCCCCACCCTCGTACTAGTCCTCATCCCCCACCCTCAGTGTCTCATCACGCTGGCCCGCCTTGAGCAAGAGTTTGGAAAGTTGGTCTGGCAAGAATCCCCCTCACCCCTGACGTTTCCTCTTAGTAGTTTTCCATCCACTGCCCCCCGGCTCCTAATCACAGAGCAGGGGAAGATGTGTGCAATGCAGAAAACTAATGAGGGGTCCATAGCCAGACGCTGCAGAGAACTTCTACAAATCCACAAGAAAAAGACAACACAGTTGAAGAATGGGTGAGAAACTTGAATAGGCATGTCAAAAGAGAAGATAATCAGTAAGCATATGAAAAGATTATTAGTAATCAGTAATTAGTATCATGGAAACACAAATTAAACCCACACTGTTACACTATGATGAACACACCAGAGTGGCTAAAATTAAAGAGACTGACAATTCTAAGCTTGGAAAGTATGCAAAACAACAAGAATTCTCACACATGGTATCACATCTACCGCCGTTTCACTATTTGGTATGTACCCAACAGAAATAAATGCATTATATTATATACCATAAGACAGGTACAATAATGTTCACGGCAGCATTATATATGACAGCCAAAACAATAGGATGGATCAATACAGCGGATGAATTTTTACAACAGAATACAACAAGGAAAATGGGCAAACTTTAGCTTCACTAAATCTCACAAACATATAAATAATATACAATTTCATCTAGATAGAGTTAACAAGCACAATCAATTTATATCATTTACGGTTACATATTTAGGTGGTAAAAGCATAAGGAAAAGCAAGGAATTGACTATCATAAAAGTTAACATAATTTCTGCCTTCGGTGGAAGGTACAGGCTGTAGTTGCCAGGAGACATGAGGATGGCTTCCAGGTGCTGGCGATGCTCTCATTCTTTCACCTGGATGATGGCTACAGGACGTTTACTTTAAAAATCATCCAATGGGCTATACATTTGTATTTTATGTACATTTTGCTATATTTATTATACTTCTAAATTATGAAGAAATTTAAGGAAGGAAAATCATAAATCTAAAAGATAGCAGAGTATCCACCCCAAACTACATAAGATCACAGGCTTTGGAGTAAGACATACCTGGGTTCCAAACCTAGCTCTGCTGCTTACTGACTGTATGATCTTGAATAAGTATTTAAACTCCAAAGCCTCAGTTTCCACATCTATTAAATGAGGATGATACTACCTAACTTTCAGGGTTACAGAATGGATTAAGGTCCTATATATAAAGCACTTAGCAGAACATCTGGCACTGTAAGTCTCAAGAAATGGTAGCATTTGCAAATTGTATATCTGATCAGGGATTAATATTCAGAATATGTAAAGAACTTCTATAACTCGACAACAACAAAACAAATAACCTGATTAAGAAATGAGCAAAGAACTTGACTAGACATTTCTCCAAAAAAGATAAACAAATGGTCAATAAGCACATAAAAAAGATGTTCAATATCACTAATCAGTAGGGAAATGCAAATCAAAACCACAGTGAGGTACCATTTCACACCCATTAAGATGGCTATTATCAAAAAAAAGAAAATAACAAGTATTGGTTGGTCAGGAAGTAGAGAAACTGAAACACGAGTACACTGCTGGTAGGAATGTAAAATGGTACAGCTGTTATGGAAAACAGTGCAGTGGTTCCTCAAAAAATTAAAAATAAAATTACCATACAATTCAGAAATTCCACTTTTTGATACATACTCAAAGGAATTGAAAGCAAGGACTCAAACCGGTATTTGCACACTGTTCACAGCAGCATTATTCACAATAGCCAAACGCGGGGAAGCAACTCAAGTGTCCACAGATGAATGAATGGATAAACAATATGTGGTATACACATACAATGAAATATTGTTCATCCTTAAAAAGGAAGGAAATTCTGACACATGCCACAACATGGATGAACCTTGAAGACCTTATGCTAAGTGAAACAGCCGGTCACAAGTATGATTCCACTTATATGAGGTACCTGGAATAGTCAAATTCATGGAGACAGACAGTAAAATGGTAGTTGCCAGGGACTGGGAGATGGGGGGCTGGGTGGGGGGATGAGGAGTTATTGTTTAATGGGTACTGAGTTTCTGTCTGGGAAGACAAAAATTCTGCAGATAGGTGGTGGTGACTGTTTAATGAACAATGTGAATGAGCTTAATGCCACTAAACTGTACACCTAAAAATGGTTAAAATAGTAAATTTTATGTAATATACATTTTACTCCCATTTTTTAAAACACTTAAAAAAAAGAAGAAATGGTAGCAACTGTGATTGTAAGATGCCTCCACAAACCAGAGAAGTTAATGTTAACATGTTTAGAATAAAAAGAAGCCAACATAACCACCATAGGCTGATGGTTTATTTGTTTTGCTGTTGGCAATTGGCTTTTTTTTCTATTGCCCTATCCAATACTTCATTAACAATTTTCCTAAGTTATTTCATACTTCAACATAAATACAAACAGGAATTTCTTATGGTAAAGACCAAACTAAAATTAGTCCAGAGCAGTAACTAATACTAATAAATATCAAATAGTATTACTAAGTATTCTATTTGTAGTTTGACTATAGCCCATCGTACTTGTTAGTTAAAATTAGCTAATGCTGATCAGATTAATTAAGGATTATAGTTGATTAAAAGAGCATTAATATTACCTGACTCAATAACTCATTTCAATTAGGGCTGTTATCTCAAATTCTTGACATGTGTAATTAAGAAAGTTAAGCTACAGGTCACCCTTTGATGATGTTTAAACTGCAATTCCAATCCATGAGTTGTAACTAGTAGTTATTTCTCTCCTGTGCCAAAGGATCAGAATTTAACCTGGAAGTTTATCAGAATTGCTTTCAAGTTTCGAGAAGTCATATTTGCATGCAACAGCCTACAGTGGCCTTGAAAACGATCTGCCCAAATACCCAGTTTATCCCATGGTTTAAGCAATAAAGAAAGTTGACTTCATTTAGTTTTCTTTTTTTCCTCCTAAATGGCAGTCCGATTTGTAAAGCATGTCAATGAAATGCAAACTTTATTTTCAAGGTTAGCTTTCACATACATCTAAACAATATTTCAAAGGCCGTTACAGATTTTACTTACTGAAAACACCAAAGAGTCAGCTTTATGACCCTTCCAAAATTTCCTAATGACTTCTGTGAAAGGTACTGAATCTTTGTAATCATTCAAAGTAAGATCGTGAACGTCAAAACACAGGCCCCAGCTGATGGAAAACGCTTAATAAGTGGTAGTAAAAAAAAATATAATAATATCACGAGTTGAATAGGCATGGTCTACGTAAGCTAAATTTATTATCCCATTTTAGCTGAATAGATTTTAGAGCATTCAATGATTCCACTCCATTTTGTAAATTACTGAGCTGTACCAATTCAAAAATTCTGAACTCAATTCCCAGGCATTTGGCTTTTGTTCCTGGGATTTCCACTGCTTTAGAGAATCCAGCTTTAATGGGCTCCTTTCTGAGAAATCCTACATCGGTTCTGAGAAGTACTTTTATTGACTGCTCCATTTAACTTCATTTTGCAATTAATGAAACTTTCAAGACATAATTCCTCACTTTTTAAAAAATTCTGGTTATTTTTCCTTGCCTTTTGGATAATTAGGAGCAGAAAACCACTCCCACTAGGAACTAAAACCAGTAAGTATGGCAACAAAAATGCCAAATGCCAAAACAAATGTCATTTGCAGAGTTCTGAAAAGCCCATCTCTCAGAATTCAAAACATTCCACGTCACCTCTAAGGGTCTTTGCTCGCTAGCCATCAAATGGGTCGCTTTCTGATTTCAGTAAAATTCAACCAAACAGTAAAATTTTTAGAGTCTTTAATCTTCCTGGACAAAAATACTTAACCTTTTCCAGTCTGGAAGGTAGACTCTTTCTAGCCTGTGAAACTCTACCAGTTTGGTAATAAAATAAACCACCAATTTAGTTGTTTATTTTCTTAGCCTAAAAACATTTGCGTGGTTAACTGAGTACAAATGTACTGTATCTGCTCTGCTTCTTTTAAAGTTTTAAACAAATAATCACTAACATAATCAGCCGGGAATGATCCTCTGCCAGGAGACACCTATCCCAACGCAGAACTGCCTTACAGTTTATGGAAATTGGTGTCTCAACCAAAATCACTTTTCAGTGTGTGGTGAAAAACTGGTTAAATCACTTTCCCAGTGCCCCAGAATTTTCAGTTCAATTCTATTTCTCCTAAGTCACAGGGCCCCTTTGGTGATGGATAAAACCGTAAGGTTTGGTGCAGAGGAAGCGAAGAGGCATTCAAATGTGGGAATAAACTGCTCCCGGAGGATTCTTTACACTTCCTAGTTTTGGGTAGATCAAGAGTACTTTTAAAATAAACTTGGCGTTTGTTTCCTATTCCAATGGAAAATGTGACTTCAGACTCTACAGCGACAGCAAAGAAGCCTTACCTTTCTGAGCCATCAGAATGTGGCTTTGTCACCCCGACTGCAAGAGGTCAGCACAAGGGTACTGAAGTGCCCTTGAGAGCTCTGAGCTGCTGTGGGCAGCCCTGGCCTGGAAGAGCTTCTGGGAGCTTCCCCAAATCCTGATTCCTGGGTCCCGCCCTCCACCCCCAGATATTCTGATTAAATTGGTCTGAGATGTGGCCTGGGCGATTTCAACAAAAGCCCTGCGAGGTAGAATACCAAAGACAGGACTGAGTTGGAGCTCCGGATCAGTCACCCCTTTGTCCCCACTAAGAAGCCTCAGAATTCCCCAAACGAGAGCGGGAGGGTCACGAATAGTCTTGCGTCTCTTGCGCAAGGACCCAAGTGCTGTACTGAGCAAAGTCTCCCCTGTTTGGGGACCATGGAAATCCCTATTCCCAGCATCTGAGACGCACCAAAGGCAGACAGAGTCTGAGGGTCGCTGACAACAAGGTGGCTTTGCCTGGGCGGGCCCCAGGCCCAGCCAGTCCAGGTGCACCAGATACAGCCCCCACCACGCCCGGGTGGCGGGAGGTACTTAAACGGCTCCCAGAGCTCCACAGGGAAATTTAAACAAGTTCATTATTTTGAAATTTTAAATCCAAAAAAAAAAAAAAAAAAAGCAAAAAAAAAGATACATTCACCATGACTCCAGAGCATAAAACTTCAGAGGAGAGAACTCCGTGCTGCACTGGTAGGTGGCCTATCTTATTTTAAAATGGTGCGGGGCACCTCCAGTAATCTTTGGGCACGGTGTGTTCCAGGGAGCTGCGAGGTAAAGAACTTGCGGGTTTTTCCTAAAAACCACCCTCCCCCCAGGCCCAGGTTGGGCCCATGCAGCTCTGGTTCCAGACTAGGAGAATTCTGGAAGGCCACAGGGGCTGGCTCCCCGCAGGCTCCACTCCAGCCAGTGTAGACGCCAGGAAAAAAGGCGAAGGGGGAGTCAGGCAGGGAAGGTTTCAGACTTGCTTCTGGCAACAGGCTGCAGAGCACCCCCCGGGGGAGCGGAGGTCTCCAGTCGGGGCCCCCCACCTCGCCGCCTTTCATCCTCGTCTTCAGGGCAGCCCAGGGCCTGCTCGCCTGCAGCTGCGCCACCCGAGGGACAGGGGACAGCGAGGGCTCGCGTGCAGCAGCTGGAGCGAGGGGCTGGAACAGGGGTCCTTTGTAAATGGAAAAATAAAGATCATGGGGAAACTGCTCACTCGTCCAGCAGTTGTGTGTACTCAGCGCCCCTGGCAGGGAGTGAGGGCTTGTTGTTCCCTGCGGAAGACATTGCCCTGGAGATGGAACGGGTGGCAAGAAAAATGTCAGGGGGGGCTCTGTCCTTGCTGCCTTCTCTCTCTGGCTGACCTCTGGTACTGAGTTCCAGGGGATGGAAGGGGCCCTTGTGATTCTCCTGCCGTCTTCCCAAGGATGCACGGCCTTAGCTGGAGCTGTCTCTGGGTAAGGAGGCGGCTGCAGATCGCATCCTCCCCACAATCTCTGAAGGGGGAACATATGCAAATGCAAGACGGGTAATCGCCGGCGAGGTACTGGATGGGAGAAGTGTTCCGGAGGCTTGTGCGGGCCACAGACTGAACATATGTCAGCCATGTGGTAGGGCTCTCACACAAGAATGGAATCCTGAGCTTGGGTTTCACAAACAGGCTCCTCTCCGAGCGCGTACAGGGAGAGACGGTTGTGTGACAGTGGCGCGAGTTTATGCGCAGGGCAAACGTGTCTGCGTGGGAGTGGGGACCTGCATCTCGGCAGGGTTTGGAAGGTACTGGAAGCGCAGCTCACTCAACCTGATTTAGCAAGTATGTCTTTGTGTTCTGTGCCTTCCGTTGGCAACTGAAACTTGACAGCACACAAACTCTTGGATGGGGATGGAGGGAATGAACGGTGACCTCGCTTCCAGAAGGTGGCATTCTCCCCCTCTTTCTGCAAGAGTAGCCGGCCAGGTTTTCAATGCCCTTCCTTCGCCTGGGTATATCTGGACTGTGTCCTAATCTCGTGCACATAAGAGGATCACCTGAGGAGCTCTGACCATGTGACATTGTTGGGAAAAGGACTGCCTTCTGCGCTCCCAACTGTCACACAGCCCTGGGGAGGGGGGGATAGAGACATATGTGAATACCTATGACACAAAACCTACTGTACTTCATACAACACAAAATGAACGCAGACAAAGAAGAGGTTAGTTTTGGTTGAAGGGGAGAGAGGAGGGCTCAACAAAGGAGCTGAAGGCAGCTGGAAAGTGAGATTTGGGCGGAACTGGGGGCTGGGGTGGGACCAGCCCGCTGCCTCACTGAGAAGATGATGTTATCCCCATTGTAGATCCGGGTCTCCCAGCTCCCTTCTCAACGTGAAGACCCAGTCAAAAGACACCCCATATGACAGGATTCTACTGCAGGTTTCTTGAGGCCACTGAGGAAGGATGACTGAGACATTCCACAGCAAAAGTCCCCCAAAACATCTTCCGCAGACCTGTCCCTCTCCTCCACTTTCACTCCTTGTCGTAATTGATTTCATCTCTCTCTCTTTCTCTCCTACCCACTTCCTGGATCTCTTTTCTTCATGATAATTCCAAGCCACCATTTCCTACACGGAGTGTGACTTCCTGCTTCTCCATCAATTAGCAAGGCAAAGGGCCTTCCTCAGGAGCCAACCTCCTGAGAAAATATTAGAATTCCTTATACTCGTCATTTTATACACCTGCTGAGTCACATACTAACAAGGAAACTGAAGTTCAGAGAAAATAAGTATTTCTCAAAGTCTGCAACACAGATGTGTTTCAGGAAGATAGCCTGGCATTGAAGAAGAGCATGGATGGGCTGGGAACAGGCGCTCGACGAGAGGCAGACCGGTTTATGACAATTTGGAAAATACAAAACTCTAGGGGATAGAGAAGAGAGAAGCAGTTGTCCGCGGCTAAAAGTGGGGGAAGAGTCCGTGTACAAAGGGGCATCATGATGGAATTTTTTTCGGGATGAGGGACCTGTTCTATATCCTGATGATGGTGGTGGTGATTTCTCTCCGTATCTATCAAAACTCAACAAAACTACACAAAAACAATTAATTTTACTGTATGTAAATTTTAAAATAAATTTTAAAAAGTGACGCGGAGACCAGCTGGGAGGTTATGGAACAGGCGAGAAGTAACGAGGTTGAGTTAGAGCAGCAGCAGGATAAAAGCATAATCGTAATCAGGGGTGGAGGGGAGATTTCAGAAGTGGGATTCAGACACGTGGGGAGTCAGGGTGAAGAAACACAGACACAGATTTTCAGGACTGGAAAGGACCTTAAGAGACCATCCAGGAAAGTTCTATCTCACAGATGAGAAAACTGAGTTGAAATGATTTAAGAGTTTGGGGTTTTGTCTGGGTGGACGATGATGTCACCAACCAGACAGAACAGACATTGAAGAACAGGCTGAAGGAGGAAGCTGATGAGTTCACTTTTGGACATCTTGATTTTGGAACATTTATGTCATCAAAATTTCTTTTTTTAGTTTTTAGGAATTTGAAAACAAAATTGTTGGGTTTTGGCATTGAAAGCAATATCTTTCCACAAATACTGTTTCATTGCAGCTACAGTAAAAAAAGAACTTGTGACGATAAGATTCCTACGTGAAGATGACACATGAGATTATTCTGAGTTGTTTTTGTTTTGTGACTGTCCTTTAACATCACAAAGAAGGCATGAAACTGATCCAATAAAGATTTTAGGCACATTCTCCAGTTAATGCATTTGCCATTAACACTACCATAGTTCCATGGATCTATACAACAAAGCTTTTTCTTCCTTATTAATAATAATACAAGCCAAACTACGAAAAACAAATTGCTTTCCATTCTTATCGATGTCAGGTTATAACTCACTGCTGTTTTGTTTTCATTTTATAACCTGTGGCAAATAACCCAGCGAAGACGGACATTGACTTGCTATTAGTCAACAGGCACCAGCCTAGTGAAAATTTCCATGCTGCATATAGGGCTGAGAGTAAGGAGGCTTCCGTCCGTGTTTCAGAGCAATCTGGGAAATGACTTGACTTAGTAGTCAGGGAAGGAAAAGCATTAGAGATTTCAACCCCCTCACAACCACTGGGATACGTGACCCATTTTAAGAACCAGAACCTCAAAGTTGCAAACTACCAAGAAGGCATAATGTTCTTGGCAGCAAAGTTTAATCACAGAATAACAAAACAGAAAGCGAATCGCATTTCAAACAACTGCCTACTGTTTCTTCAAGAACTTAGGAAGGTGGCTACAAAGATGACGAATCTTAAGAAGGAGCTAGAACATTAGTGCTTTGGGGCAGGTTTTGGAGGGATGATGATGAGTTTAGTCCTGAATCAAATATTTTGATTATATGTTTAATTTGAGCTGCCAACAGGAAATCCAGATAGAAAGGGTCATCGAGAAATAGTATATAAGCAAAACTGGAATTTGCAAAAATACCCATTTGAGAATCAGCTGCATATAGGTGACACTGAAGCTGTGGGACAGAGCAGGTCCCTGTAAGAGAGAGTCAGAAAAAAATAAAGGGTGAGAATGAGTCAAGGTAAGCAGTATTAAGGGAACTTGCAAACCATATACTCAGCACAGAAATGGAAATGAGGGTAAGTTTAGTTCCCTCAGAACACGTTTTTTATAGCAAAAGAGAATTCCTAAACGTGGTTTTCAACATGAAATAAAGAAAACGCCTCAGCACCTCATGGTAAGGGCAACAGCAGGAATCCTTCATGACAAAGCTAAGGACAAACACCACTGCAGGAATTTCACTTGCGAGAGAGCAGGACGGGATGGAAGGAGGGAGAGAAATAGAACCCCTTGCGTTGTGCAGATTGCCTTTCGTGGACTGAGTTCATGCTTCACTCAGTAGGAA
The DNA here is from genome assembly GCA_004363605.1 of Indri indri. Taxonomy (NCBI): domain Eukaryota; kingdom Metazoa; phylum Chordata; class Mammalia; order Primates; family Indriidae; genus Indri; species Indri indri. Next base: position 63,322 of record RJWJ010005788.1, read on the forward strand.
AAAATAACCCAGGCTTAAATCAGTACTTCTATTTGGTAGAAGGCAATGGAAAAGAATAGCCTAATTCATTTAATCTGCATTCGCCACAGACACAAAAACAAGAGCCGATATGAGCACTGTGTGGGATGAATGTTTCTTTCCTACTCCCACCCTCATGGCTCTCTTTCCCAGGTCGTTATCAACACATTTCAAAAGCCTCTGAGATGTTGATAAAGCAGCTCAACATCTGTGCACTCCTCCTCCACAGCGATGCATCTCAAGACCGAACCTTTCCACCTTTGCATGGAACAAAAGCCTGACTTCGACACTCTGCACCCACAGCTGTTTTCCACTAAGAGAAAGAACACAGCCAACCCAAGTGGCTCTTTGAAGGTACACCATCCTTTTCCTGTGGCCTAATTTAGCTGCAGATAGAAAAGTGCAAAAAAGCAAAAAAAAAAAAAAAAAAAAAATGGATAAAGTTTTCACAAGAGGCACTTAGCAAGATACAGCTGATTTTCTTACAGTATCAAATTCTTGGGGCGCGTAGGCTTGGTGTTCACTCTTCTGTATTCGTTGAATCTCTGAATTGTTCCCCCAATGGATTATTATTTTGACTGGAGAGAATGAAGTTCATGGTTATTAAAAAAAAAAAGACAGAACTACATTTTTCAAAAAGTTATCACTCTTCTTACCAAAGATTCACAATACGGTGTTGATGGGAACATTACCTAGTTGGATGGCTACCTTCACATATGCCTTCTGTTCTTCAACAGAGCATCATTAGCACTGGAAATCAACACTCGTCAAGTATCAACTAGTCCACAGCCCTGCACTGGGGATCATTCAGAGAAAGTTAAACAAACAGAGCTCCCACCCTCTTAGAGTTTGCAGTTTAAACCAGAGAGTACTATCCCAATCTGTAAAAGCACACACAAGAGCACATTAAAGAGGACAAAGGTAAAGCAAACAAATAGCCTTCAATCACTTAGTTCAGCTGGAACTATATTTGTCACACTATCAAACAAGGCTGTGGAGTACTCATGAGTATTCTCTTTTTCCCCCATCAATGAAATGGAAAAAAATTGCTGAAAGAATTCTTTACATGTATTCCTTTCGCGTGGCGGAAAGGTGGAAAACCACCTTATTGAAATAGTTAGACAAAGACTCTAGCACATGTCTCTTCTTCCTATTCTTAGAATCCTCCACAAAGAAATGAATGTCTAGAAGGTGGTTTGGGGAAATAGTTGGAAGAATTGCATGGGAAGGCAGTTCAATTACAGTCCAAGAAGGCTAGAAACCACTTTAAAGCAGTGCTGGGCTCACAGGAGAGCCGTGTCATAGGAAAAAGGGCCAACAACGTGGACAGATCATGAGGACACCAACGAAGAGAGTCCAGATAAGACCTAGTGACAACTTAATAGATCAACTAGAGCGGTTGTAGTGGATACGTTTGCACAAAGAAACTTACAAAAGGGTTCACTGGGTTTCAGGAAAATACTGGAAGGACTCATCACAACCACCAATACCCCCAGGAAAAAACATCATGTCCAAGTCTTAAAAATATGTTGATTATATGTTTAACGTGAGCTGTCACGATAGGTGCCAGCTTGCCTGGGACTGTCCTGGTTTACTTTGTGTCCCAGTATAATGATTAATAACACCTCTTTCCCCTCTCACAAGTATCTCAGCTTGGATGACACATTTTATGGTCATCCTAGATACGAAAGAATTGCGACCTGATAGGTTAAGATGAACATCAAAACAAAATGCTTTTAGAAGGGTTCTCCTTCTGAATTGTGATTCCCAACTTTATCTACCACACTTACACACGCAATTCTAGTCCAGGAGCTGCGCTCTGATAACTAAGAGCTGGGCTTGTGCACAAAAGGAAAAGGGCTAGTGTGTGGCACCAACCAGGTGCTCGGTAAATGGACGGCAACTGAATGGTCTTTGAAGGAAGGCCACTAAGAACCCTTTCACCAATGTCGTGAGTGAATGGCGCTTCGGCCATGAGACATCATTCTGAGAAATGGCTTAAAGTTCTCCCTGGTTCTGTGGGTGAAGTAGGCATCGGGGGCAGAAAGTGTCAGAAAATGTTTCTGCTGCAGGAAACTGGCTGAATAAAGCATTTATTTTCACATACCCGGTGTTAGGAAAGGCGCTTAGGAGCTCTCTCCTGGATGCAGGAGGCAAACGGGCCCAAAGACAGAAGATTTTTTTGGGCACTCTTCCTCCTGCTGCAGGTGACAAGTAATGGGTTGATGGCTCTCATACCCAACCTGGTGGGTGCTGGCCCCTCACTTTGGTTGCAGGGTGTGCTCTGACACGGGAAGTTCAGAAGAGTCAAGCTGGGCTCAGAGCCTCATGCAACATGCAAGATGTGCACAGAGATGCTCTCACCCCTGGCTAGACCCAGCCCCCCATACAGCACTCCTGCCCAGCAGGGCCCAGCCAGGTTCTCAGCGGCCACCCTGCCCCACCCCAAGAGAGCACACAGCAGCAGGGATGGAGAAAGGAGATTTAATAATATGAAATCAAAATACTCCTCCAGCCCTCTGCACTGCCCAGAATGAAATTCTCTCTGATCCACTGAACATTTTAAAGCAAAACATACTCAAACCCTGAACATCAGCAGTGCTCGTACTTCTCTTTTTTGGGGGTTGTGAAGGGAGGGTGGGGTGCTGCACAGAATAACAATTTTCAGCATAGGAAAATCCCCAATTCACAGGCTGACACCTGCTTTATCTGTTCTCCTCCCAACCAAGTTAAATAATCACTAACAGCTCCTTATGAAATATCCTCTGCAGGTTCACA